>CM061533.1:150774761-151046904 GCA_030545055.2 Neoaliturus tenellus | reverse complement strand
AAATCCTATGTAATTTATATAAAGGTCTCGTGTAGTGGGCAAAGGTGTAAGTAAAACATTGCCTTTTCAAGAGGTTTTATTTTTATTGTTTACGCAATTTATTGCCACAAATTAGTAGAATTTGAAAATGATTTTAAAAATGTATAATTTACACACCTAAACTCAGTTTGTTGAATATATTTATTTTTTGCATTTTTTTCTATGAAAAAGATAAATAAACGGTATCAGTTAACTGACACATACTTTCTCCCAACAATATAAAAAATGATGTTAAAAGCTTCAAACATAAATGTCTTGATGACTCAGTCGGATAGCTACCAGCTGAGCAGCGCGAGTTTGAACCTACGCGCGTCTGTGACTTTTAACAACATACTGCGTTTACCGCTAAACGAAAAATTGAATTTTCTCCGCAACCACTTGACATAGAGCAAAAATTTTAAATACTGGATTGTTTAGTTTTTTGAGCTTGATTTAATGGTGATAAGTAAAATTTATTTAAAAATAACAGCTATCTTGAAAATCCAAAAAAATTGATTTTTGAAACACTTATTACGCCATAACTTTTGAACGAGCATTTTCTCGGAGATGCGAGTGGTGTCATTTTATTCAGCATTTTAATGTTAATAAACCACAAAATTTTAATCAAAATCGTTAGAGCCGTTTTTGAGAAATTTGGATTTTTCACGATTTTTGAGGGTTTTTGGGGGTAAAATACCCTTAAAAATCAAAAATTCAAAAAAATGAAAAAAACGCCTGGAATTATCGTGCGTTTGCACCTACATACCAAATTTCACCAAAATCGGACCATTAGGGCATCTTCTAGCTCTGTTTACATCCTGACACACACACACACACACACACACACACACACACACACACACACACACACACACACACACACACACACACACACACACACACACACACACACACACACAGACATCACTCGAAAACCACTTTTTTGGACTCAGAGGGCACCAAAACGTAAATTTACCAACAACTCAAATTTTAAAATTTTGACGAAACCAATAATTTCTCAATATATACATTTATAGGGGGAAAGGGGGCTCCAAAATGGATATATACATCATCAAACTAATGCGAAGTGTTTTACGAATACAATACTTTCTCCATATACTATGGTATAGGGGGAGAAAGTAAAAATTACTAAGATTATCGATACTATAATTTTAAAAATACTGTACCATTTACTAAACAAGTTATAGTGGCCCAAGAAAAATTCATGGAAATTAAGGTACGTTTGTTAGGTAAATTTAACATTATTATAACTATTTACTTAATTTGCATCATGTAATGTAACAAAAAAAAAATAACAAAATCTAATGTTAAGAATATTTTAATTTAAATAACTAAGGATTTAAAGACATTTATATACAGTTACAATAATTGTGAATCAAATTAATGTACCGTTAATTTGGTTTATATTCAATATCGGGCAAAAAATTATTTCACAAATTTGTTTTTATAGTTAGTCCTACCTTGGTTGTTCTTGTCTTGTACATTTGAAGAAGCACCGTAGCAGTAAAGCAGGGATAAAATCAGAATTTGAATAGGAAACAAATCCATCGTAGGTGATCTCAATGTCGATATGTTGAGGCTCTGGTAAAAACTGTGAGCCGAATCCCGTCAGTGATTCTCACTTGGAGGTGGCAGTGAAGTCAGAAATCATGACATAGCGTCATTGTATAGATGAACGGAGCTGGAAGTCATTGCACAACACAGGACTGTTCTTTACGGTGACGCGATTCTAACAACAACAATGTGTATGTCGATGATAAACACTCGCGGAACGGTTAGTCTCCACTGCTTCTGTTACTAACTGTATAAGAAAGTCTAAACACTGTTGCATGGATTGTATTGCATAATTTTAGAAATACTGCTGTCCACTACATTGGACTACACATCATCTGATGGGGCAACATATCATCCTATTTGAACTAAGAAGCCCAATCGGTGCCCATGATCGTGCCACTGCCCTTCCCACCTATTCCTGAATCACCTCATACCCCAGTCCCGACCCCCTGGCGCCGGTCAGTTCCCCTGCAGCTCTGCACGCCGTGGAGCCGTCGTTATTAAGTTGAAATCGACTCTCATTCATTCCATCCCTCACTTCCCATATGCGTAAGGAATGTTAATTTTAAATATTTTGAGTAGACACCACTGAGATTCTTTCTAAACAGGATAACTACTCGATATTTTACTTGAGAAGTATAACATATTTTAAACTTATACTAACGGGGACCCACGTTTCGCCACGGAAATTTAAATGAAAATATGTATTTTAATTTCTCATATTATTTCAATTCCATCTCACTCGCTTCGTTCACTCGCCTCAAAAGATTAGCTAGTTAACATCGCTCACTTCTTCCTCCGGGAATAGCTCATACTTATTATTTAATTTCAGTTGTTAGCTTCCCGTTTTTTGCCATAATTAAAGCTTGGTTTCATTTTTAGACTTACTTATTAAACGATTTCAATTACAAAATAAAATGCATTTTAAGCTATCACTTCGTCACGTAACGTTAGGAGTTCCTAAACCATTGGGGTATAGTTTTGAGACCAGATTGATTAAAGCCAACACGTTTTCTTATGTTGAATTAAAAAAATCTAAGTGCTACATAAATTTAAACTTAGTAGCATAACTGTGATTTGTAAAATTAGTGATGGAAGTTGGCTTTTCATTACATTGTGTATTTGAATCGACCTTAATATTATCAGTTTGATTTGAAAAATTCAAACTCAAAAAAGAAATCACTTAAAAAATCACACTGCACAAAAGATATAAACTAAGAGAACTTGATATAATGATATTCCCTAGAAAGGTAAATAGTTCAAATACGGCAAAAACTTGCATGTTGATAGTTTATTATTGGTTTCAACAATTCACGATAGTAGTTTTCAATTGAGATTTAATTGAGCAACTTTAACACAGAATATTTTAGGCAGCGGCCGTAGCTCAGTGGTAGAGCTCTGGGTTATCACCCAGCGGGCCCGGGTTCTTTTCCCGGCTCGGGTACAAAAAGATCGTTAGGCCGCTCCCGTGGTTCGGAAGTCACGTTAAGCTGTTGGTCCACCTGCATAGAAAACAAAAAAGTCCAGGCATTTCAGGTGAGGAGAACTATCAGTTAATTGCTGATCTCCCTCCACTAAAAGCCATACGATAATTAATTAATTAACACAGAATCGAAATTGAACATTTTCCTAGTAAGCTAAAGCATGATCAGCCACGTGAACAACCAGTTACTTTTTTACTGTAATAATATCTGCAACGATTAATATACATGTACGAAATACAAAGTTGAATGTAAACCACATGTATCCCATCTGAAGGGAACCTTAAACTTTGATTATGTTTTCTAACTATTAATTGTTAATTTTATGATCCTATTAGAAAATAATTAAACCTCAAAGTAATTAAAAACATGTTAGATTTAGAAAATCTATATATATAATTCCGTAAGCGAATCGGTCTCCACGAAATATCTCGAGTTAGAAGAAATATAGGGTAACGTATGATGGCTCATTTTAAAGCTTGAGGGCCAATGACGCAAGGAAATTAACAGAATTATAAAAAGTTACATGGGCTTTGCCCCATTGGACCTTGAAGTTCCAATGTTAATCTAATGGGAAGAAGATTTTTAGATCTACACGTGTGATAAGCAGATGTTCCAGTGAATAACTTTTATCATAAACTCAGCTAATTATTGAACAGATATTTTGAGTTAAGATAACCATTATAACTTTTTTTAAATTTGCAATCACTATAAAAAAGAAAACAGTAATAGTGATGGAAAAATTACGGATCCACAGTAGATTTCTTCTTTGGGGTCCCATCTATGTCATATGATTTTGTGTGCTGAATGTACCGCAGTTAAAAGTGATTTAGCCGTGATATGGTTGATGTGATAGTTAATAAATTGTCTTTACTCAGTGTATGTTGTTTAGTTATTACGTTACTGCTTTATATATTGGCTATTTAGTGGTTAGAGCTGAATAGTTTTTTAAAGTAATTGTGTATTTTTGACTAAATCATTTTATGTAAACCACCAACATTGGATAACCTTCGCATGAGGAATTTTTTGTTTTATTCATTCTCTGCTTCTTTCCTTGCATAGGTCGTACGGAAACAATAAATGCCCATTAACACATAAATACGGGGAGCTTTTCATGTATGAAATGTGCGAAAACTAACAATATGAAAAAATTTAATATTTCATCGAACGAATAGACAAAATAGACTACAATCATAGCACAAGGAACGTCGTTAGACTCAATGGATGGGTGGGGAGCATGGGTTCACGGGAGAACGGTGTGTGTGGGTTCTTGGGGGGGCACTAAGGGTGTCAGTGACACAAGGGGCAGGGGGGCATGGGGGCCTCGGTGGAGGCATGGGGGTAAATACTGGACATGGGGAGGAATGGCAGGCAAGTGGGCACGGCGGTATGGGAACCACGGTGGGCACATAGGAGGCTCGGGGGAGGAACGGCATGCATCGGGGAACGGGGATACATAAGGCATGGGGAGGAATGGGGTATCATATCGGGTTATTAAGCACGGGTCACGAGAGGGGGCATGGTGAAGACTTAATGGTAAATAGGGGGAATGGGAGACATAGAAAGTACGGGGGCATCGGGGGAATAACGGCGGACATGTGAGCACAGGAGAATGGGGGTCAGAGAGGTATAGGGGGTACGGGAGCATGGGGGGGTACTCGGGTTGCGAGGCAAAGAGGTACAGGAAACACGGGTCATGACGGGGGCATAGGGGAGGCTTGGGGGACATATGGGGCAGGAGGGAACGGCAGGTATTGGTGAACGGGGATATGGGAGGCTCGGGGAGGATTGGTGGTTATCATAGGGGGTACAGTAAGTACGTGTCACGAGAGGAGGGCATGGGGGAGACTTGAGGAGACATAGGGGGCACGCGTGAGGAATTGGGGACATAGAGAACACGGGGGCATTGAGGAAGAACGGTGGACATGTGAGCATAGGAGACTGGGGGTAACAGAGGCATAGGTGGTAGGGGGGCATGGGGGGTTTGCTCGGGTCACGAGGCATAGGGGTACAAGAGACACGGGTCACGAGAGGGGGGCACGGGGGAGGCTTGGGGGGACATAGAGGTATGGGGCACAGAGGCATGGGTGAACTGGAGTAGGGAGCGTGGGAGTACTAGGACCACGGGGGAATATATTGGGTACAGAAAGCACGGCATGGGAGCACGTAAGTATGGGAATGGGAGGCATAGGGGCATTGGCATATTGCACAAATGGCACTAGAGACGCCGGTGGCACGATGGTTAGTTGGGCATGGGATGCACGGGGGAAGAATGGGTGACATGGAGGACACGGGGGCCTCGAGGAAGAACGGCGGGCATGTGAGCTTGGGAGAATGGGGGGCACAGGGGTTCGGGGGCATGGGGGGTCCTCAGGCCACGGGTCATATGGGGTACGGGAAGCACGGATCACGAAAAAATGCCACAGGCGTAGATATACACAAAATACAAACAAATACAAAGGAGACGGGGTACCCGGCGAGTGTGAGGGGGGGGAGGGGTCACAGGGGTCGTAGATGCAATAGTGTACAGTATTAATGGGATAATAACACTTTCGTCATGTTGTATTGAACTATTTATTTACTTGAGTTACGAACTCATTATGTGTACATGTTTAAGGTAAAAACTAATTTGATTACGTCCGGCAGTCTAATAGTGCAAATATTTTATTTTTTCTACAAAATAGACTCATTGTATTTTAATTCAGGGGAGATTATTGGTGAATTACTGATTTGTTACCACCAAAAAAGATTGATCAATATTAAGTAATATTTATAAGAAAATCCAACCGTGTAAAAGCACACTACAGCTTGAGAAGAAATGTAGTAACTGTTTAACTAGGTGATGAATTGAAACTTAATTTTGGAAATAGCATCATCATTTGGATTTTTAGGGGCCTTTGCCCCTACAAGCCCCTAGTTTAATATAAATAGAATAATCAGCAATATGTCATGTGTCCAAGACCACCCGTACACTCTTTTTAAAATTCACAGAACTAATTTTTTACATCATTAAAATGTGGCACTTAAGTGAACCGGTTACGCTCCTTCGATTAAATCTGATTTCAATGTACAGGTTGTACCAGAGGTAGTCTTTCCAGAATGGAATAATTTAAATTCAACCCCCCCCCCCTTTATGTTTTTTTTCTACACGTAATTCTAGGATATCATTACGATTTATTGTTTATTGTTTGGATGCTATAACGCACATTACAATATTAAAAAAATGAAATAAGTTTCTAATGTTAAGAGCGTATATATAAAATTTGTTAAATTTAATTTCAAAGAATTCTTCAATGCAGTAGAGGCAATTTTTATTTAAAATAATCTTCAGTTTTTACTTTTTTATTAAAATCTTTTGATATTTAAAAGTTTAATTTGGCCAAGTAGTAATTGTATAATTTAATATTTAAATATGTAAAGCTTTTTTGAGTCTTCTTGAATTTTACTCGTTCCATTTTTATTTTAGACTGATATCTTGTTTAATTATCATTATTGTTTTTTATACATTTGATAATATTTTCTATAGTGTACAGCAAAATTTGAAAAACAAAAATTGAAGGGAGGGACATGATGTTCAATTTCATCAACGGTTTGCAATGGGTTCTTTGATTTACGCCACATATTATTCGAACTGCTTTTTGTGCCTTAAATAGTTTTTCCATGTTTGTTGCATGTTCCCATATTAATGTGGCATAACTCAATATTGAATGTACATATGCATAATATACTTGCTAACACTTCTTCTGTTACATCTTTTTTATTCTTCGTAAACAGTATATTCCATTATTCATTCACTTTCTTGAATAAAATATATTTATGATCATTCCAGTAAAGTTTATTGTCTATAATAATGTCTAAGAATTTTACTGTTTTTGACATATTATTACATTTTAAATGTCTACTATGATTAAATTTGATATCTTGAGTTTTATTAAAGTTGAGATATATTTGTTTAGTTCACACCAATAAATTAACCTTTTTGTGAATTCAAAATGTTTTTCTTCTGCTTCATTGAAATTTTTTTGATGCTATTTTTATGTCTACATCATCAGCACACATTGCAATTTCTGTTTCAAGTGGAGACACATATGGGAATGGCATTAAAGAGAAAAGGCCCCAAAGCAAATCCTTGAGGAACTCCATCAATGGTTTTTTTGGAGTGTTCAGTATATGTCATTTATAAACACTGATTGATATACAGTATATCATCACAAAAGTTCTATTAGCCTTAGAAATAAATTTGGGAATAGAACCATAATATTTCAATTTACTTAATAAAATGTCATAGCAGACAATATCAAACGCTTTTGATTTATCAAATGACCTTAATTTAATTTGTACAACTAATCCTAACGGCTTGGGAAATAATGATTGTGAAAGTTTAGTTTTTCTATAAGAAAAAGATGGAGAAATATTCACATCTCACCGTAATTATTTCTTAAGCAATTTGGATTACCTTTAAAAGTTAAATAAAAAATTTGCCTTAAATTTACATTTAAAAGTAAGACATGCCATAAAAATGGGGGTTTGTAATTAAAACAAGTTTCCTGCCTTTAAAAGTTACTTTTGCTATCTCCTGTACACTGAAAACTGATTTAATAGTCAATCGATAGAGCGTACAGGATTATCTATAGTTTATTTTTGTGGAAAATTAATCCTAGAATTTTTTAAAAGTGTGCGCGACACCCAGTATTAGTAAAAGCAACTGCATTCTAGTGAAAAAAACAAACAGTTTAAATGTAATTGACAGTATTCCATGTTTGATCTCAGAGAAATATCAGTGACATCGCCAGTGTCAATGTACTGTTAACTCATTAGTAATGAGTGCTGCATTATGGAGATATTTGTTGAAATATTTCCATACAAAAATAATGTAAGTTTAATAGACCATCTAGTTATTAAAATGTTATTCGAAAGAATAAGATGGAAACTTTAAAAGCCAGTAGTGCGGGGCACGGTGGTCAGATCTGAAAAAAAACTATCACATAATCAGCGTACCAAATTAAAACACTCTATTCTAGTGAGAAGTTAGAGAATTAACTAGTGATATGTGAGTACTTGGAATTTTACATGTACACATTTGTATTTTAACCTGTTGCTTATATCTTACTACTGTTGACAATGAAAGCACTTTAATTCCATACAATAACCTATTTTGATACTAGTCAGTTAAGAACCTTTACCCGTTATTAACATATGATTTCAAATACCTTCGAAAGGATAGCTATTAGTGTTCGATATTTCAGTATTAAATCTTTTGTATACATTTTAGTACAGTGTACATTCTTATCGCTGATTTAGCATACAAGAGGTTCCCTGCTGTTCTGTTGCGTCCACCTGTACTAGCCTCTTATAACAATTTAGAATATTGATAATACTTAATACTTTATTTTCAATTGTTTGGATGTATTAAGAACGTTAACAATGAGCTCCAATCACTGATAATAGCTGATAAGAAAAGAACACTTTCCTACTTCAATATCTGAATCTTTCAATATGTTATTGTACAATACCGGTGCACGTATGAGTACCAAGTAGTCGTTTCGTCAGTTTTCCAGCTTCCGAAAACCTGGTACGGTGAATAATGAGTGGTAAACACCTATAATGGGACATTAGTGATAACGAGGTGCGCACAGCCCGGTGCAACCCCCTGCAATAGCCTCTTCTGACGTCATTGATTTTCCCCACTCTCTTCCCGTCTCAGTTTCCGTCTGGCCCACTCGCCTGCACGGCCGTACGTGTGTGAACTATTTAATTTTATAGTAGAAAAATGCAAAATAACAATAATGAACGTGTAGTAAAAATTAATAATCACGACTTTTAATTCTTTTAAGTTTAAATAAAGGGGCCTGAATAATATAAAATATAAACTAATCGAATTGAAATTTATTTATTCAGTTTTTCGTTTAGTTATTAGTTATTTCTGGATGAACATAATAAAATGTAATTCAGCTAATAAATAATATCATAACTAATAATTTTTGTTGTATTAGTTATAATTACAGTTTAATCAGTAATAATTGTTACAACAAATAATTGGAAAACGGGAAACAATTATTCTTTGTATAAGAGTATGTAAATATTTATTTACTATTCAGAGCACTTTTAGCCATTGAATATTTTTATATTAAGTTCAATGGCTCCAATCCTTTTCCTATTCTGGCAGAATTTAAATCCCTTATGTAAGTAGTAGTGGGGAAAAGCCACTTCTAGACCGGAGCAGCTGTCAGCTGCTCGGACAGCTGCTCGGGCAGATAGTGGGCAGATGTTGGGGAGCAGATGGCGAGAGCATATGCCCTCCATTTGAAGTAGAATTGGGCATGAATGAAAAGTTAGTTCAAAACTGAAATTCGACGGTGTTAACAAAACTCCATTAGTTGAAGAAAATTAAAAGTTAGTTCAAAACTGAAATTTAACAGTTATAACTGGGGCCTGGAAAGTATGTCAAGGCCATCCGAAGTAAGTTTTAAAAAAGCCTATCCAACTACCACCAGAAATAGTTCAAAGTTGAACTAGTTGGTGATAGCGGGATAATTCATTCGTGCCATGGGAGAGGTGTTTATCGTTTGAAAGTTGGCGATCGAATGAGAAGCGCCGCCTAGGGAGAGGGCTTATAAAATGGCAACCTTCCCCCACTACCCCTTCCCCCACTCCTTTAGACCAATAACCGGTTGCCGACTCTATGTGGTGAAACTGAACTAAACATTTCGGCCGCCATGGATAATTCTAACCTCAAACCTTAGCTCAGCTGAAGAGCATAGAGGAGAATGAAGTAGGAAGTGTGGTGAGCGCACTTATATAAGGAATGGTGGGAATAAAATAGGAAAACCTGTTGAACACAGTCGATAGGAGTAACAAGTTCAAAGTTGTGGAAGCATAACATAGAACGTAAAATGTCGTGAATAACACTATCGTCAACGTTAACCTGCGAAGTTGTAGAAGAGTATAACGGGTTAAAACTGTACTTCTTCCTAACTCTATTTAAATTAGTTCTACACTTTGAAATTGAAGATTTAGAAGTACTTCGTAATATGTGTTGTGTTCGCAAAAGTTTTAACCTTAAACATTGTGCAACCATCATAACTAATGTGTTACATTCAGAAGTTAAAAGAAGACTGAGGTATAAAATGAAGTGTAAAGGAAATTGAAACAGAACACCATAGTAGTAATATTTGAGGTTAGAATTAACTAGACTCATTTAATGAAGTGGCTAGGAAGCCACATGCTGATGAATGCTAAATTGCATGTTAGAAGTAACGAAGTAGTCATAAAGTAAAACTAATGAGAGGTGATCACTGCGAGGATGCAAGGTAATGAATGTTTGTGACGCGATAAACTATCCGTTTTATAGCGGCAGCAATAACCCCAGCCAAATGCCGGCAGATGCCGACCAACTACCTGGTTTTATAGCGGTAGCAATTACTCCGGGCAGATGCCGGACAGATGCCTGATGACCGACTTTCAACTGAGTAGTAAGAGAAGTAGGGGGTTTGGGGGCAATGACCGGAAAGGTCAGTGACCCCCCCTCCCCCCCCCTCCTCCCCCTCCCCCCCCCCCCCTTCACCCCGCCGAAAAAATGGAGCACCCCCCTTTCCCCCACTCCTTCCCCCACTCCTCCGGGTCAATGGCCGGTCACCACCTTTCCCTACTCCTTCCAGGCCAATGACCGGTCACCACCGGTTGCTGACTCTATGTGGTGAAACCGAACTAAACATGGCAGCTGCCATGGATAATTCTAACCTCAAACCTGCTGCGCATGCAACGAGTTCTCCGGATCGGAATCACTCCATGCTGTTGCGCATGCGCCTAGTCCTGTATTACTCACTTTAGCGCTACTGCGCATGGATAATTCTAACCTCAAACCTTGGTTTTGCGTCGCTGTGCATGCGCCGCTCCCCACTCCTTCGCATTCCTTTTACACTGCTGCGAACTGGACTGGATTGAACACTGTACTGGAGTGAAACAACTTCCCCCACTACTTGAGAATCCGAGGAGCGATACGAGCCTGATCTTAGCGTAAGTCGTCAACAAACTTTCATAGCGAAAGGTTGTTGGCGACTCAGCAAGAGGTTTCAAATATATAGTAGGCCTATATATATTTGAACTTCTTATACTACGTTGCGTTTTTTAATGCAATGTGGTATGTGTGTGTGTGTTTAGTTGTAAGTTGTATTTAATTTAAGAAATAATTTGCGCATTGCGATGTTAGTTATAAGTTGGGTTTAGCATTAAGGTGTATTAATTTTAAGAGGTGTTTAGCATTAAGGTGTATTAATTCTAAGAATAATGAAGGTATTTGGTTGTGTTGAATTATTTGGTTTTTAATAATGATGCGTTATTAGTTTTAAGTGTTGGTATTAATAATTGATGTTGTTGTTTTGCCTTTCAGCTAGATGTTAGGGGGTAGATTAACTGTAAATTCAGAAGTTCAGTTGAACTTCACTTAAAATGGGTGGGACATCCGCAAATTGTAGGCAGCGGACTTTTTTTTGCATTTTGTTTAGGAATATGATGGGTGGGATTAGTTTGGGTGGGGTTAGAGTTGCGTTTCTGCATTAGCTGTTCCAGTTTCCCTTGAAATTAATGGTTACGGATAAATCCGGACGGACCGTTACGGATAGACCCGGACAATCCAGGGACCTCCCTTGCAGAACGTAACTAGGGGGTTGGGAGTGGGAACCGCTAGGCAAACAGGGTGGTGGGAACAGTTACGACTGTTCCCATCACCTTGGATCATTATAAGTCTTGAATGATCTTGACCCACTTTCGGAAGGGTCAATAACCTCCCCCCCCTCCCCCCTCCCCACCCCCCCGAAAATTAAAATGGCTATAACTTGATAACGGATTGACGGATTTGGACAAGCGATACATCATTCAAAAGGTCTATGTAAGACAAACATTTTGGTAAAAGAAGAATTTGGTTATCTTATTTTAGTCAAAAGTTATGCGAATTATTTGAAATAAATACCTCCTCTTTCCCCTTTTCTCCCACCTCCCAAGTCAATAATCAGTCACGGCCAGCTGCTACCCCTCTCATTTGCATACTGTTATAAAAGACGCACCGACCGTGGCTAACGTTTCATTCTGATTCCAGACGTTACGCTGCGAACTTGGAGCCGCAACCATGTCATCTCTGCCAACTACAACTTCTACTTCAACTTCTACTTCTATTTCAACTTCTACTTCAACTTCTACTACGGCTGTTACTGCACCTAAGAAAACTCTTCGTCTGAAAAATCCTCCTGACTCGTACAAGAAGCAACTTGGATCCCAACCTTCAACTTCTGGCACTATTCTTCCGCCTACCAAGACTTCTAAACTTCGAAGCATTTTTTCACCGCCTTCGCCTTCTACTTTTGACTGGGACGGTGGCGACGTCCTGTAATCCAGCTACTTGGAGGTCACGAATTGTGGATATTTATGAGCGATGGCTTGTGGATGCGATATTCCCTGGTGGGGATTAACGTCCGCACTAGTGAATACTAGTTCATCCATAAGTACCATCCTCATAATTAGACCAATTCGTATATGGGAGGTTGAAATTGTGGTTCGGATCCCACGTTAAACTGTAGGTCCCTAGATACCATTGGCTGTTGGGCTATGAATTAACAGTCCTGTCTAAGGAGAATGTCGGCCTTAGTCAGTAACAAGACTACAAGATCGCGCCACAATCATCCTACACTCATCCCTCATTCATACTTGGCTTTAAACTACCTATTGAGTTAGGTCGCCATTTCAATAAAGGTATTAAAGGTATTACTTCGCTTTCAAACGACTCCGCACCGCCATCAACCATCATGCCGCCACCGCAGAAGCCAGCTCCCCGTCATAATACCCCTTCATTTGAAAATTTGCTTCATCGTCTTAGTACACCTGTCATTCCACTGTCACCATTGCCTCCCACCCCACCACTTACTATACCTGAAGACCGCACCTATCATAAAACTAAATCCTCTAAACCTACTCCCAAACCTGCTCCTAAGCCTGCTCCTTCAGAGCAATTTCAATTATTACAAGAAGAGCGTCGTAGGGCATTTAGCCGTCCCACTACTTGCCCTGAAGTGCTCACTAGGGGAATTAAGAAAGGATCAGCTTGTGGTAGGAAATGTGTTAAAAACGAAAGTTTTTGCCGTGTACATGTAGTGAAACATCTTTCCGAACCACAACTGACAGAAACCCCCACTGTTGAAGACGATCCTGAAATAATATCCGTCAGAGGAGAGAGGCTTAAGAAAGGTTTGAGATATTTGTTTCTAAGTGTTGTTGACCACCAACACATTTTGGCAAAATGTAACGGCTTAAAATATAAAATTAAAGTTCCTGACAATTTGTGTAAAGAGAAGAGATTTTTTAATTTAGATTCTCAAGACTTTCTCCTCAGGGATAAAAAGGATCGTATTACAAGGTGGGGGCGTAAACTGTAAATTCACATAGTTTTTTCCAAATTGTTGCTTAAAAAATAATGGGGGAGAAACACAATGCGTTATAGCGTTGTGTTTCTCCCCCATTATTTTTTAACACTCTAAGTCCCGTGACCTACTGACCTACTTCCATCCGAGTAGTAAGAAAAGTACTTCCCCCACTCCTTTGGGTCGATGACCGGTCACGGTCAGCTCTTACCCCTCATTTGCATACTGTTATAAAAGCGGAGCGAGCGTTGGTCACTCCTTCATTTTGCTTCTACATGCCGCTCTTGTTGTTTCGTTTCTGCTGTTTACAATATTACCTGCTTCAAAATGCCTCCTCATGTGAATGACCATCTTAATTCTTCCGAAATTTCCGATGTTTGTCTACAACCTGAAGACATTTTAAATAATGATAGTGAGAGTGAGGACGATGATGATTATACTGTTGAACTTAGTGAAGAACGTAAGGTTATAGCAATTGATCCACAATTTCCATTTGATACAATAGAAAAGTTTATAGCCGAAGCTAATAAATGGTTAAATTTAGGATGTTATGTACGAATTGACTCTTTTATATTGTATGGTGATAGTCATTCTTTCCTTGTCACACCAAATGACAGAGACCGCATGTTTCAGTGGGCACAATCTATGATGGAGTGCTACGAACAAGGTGTGGACACTGGCGGCTATTTTCTTGCACAACTAGTGTAATAACAAATTACCCTTCCCCCACCCTACATCCTATCCCTTCCCAATCCTTATTCCTTCCCCCTCCCCATTTTTAAAATTTATAAAAGGTGGGCTATGAACCTCCAGGTTTCTAGGCTAACTACTTTCACCTACAAGCTACCCTGATATAATATTACTCTCCCCACCATTGGCTTAAAGTTGGTGGTTGAATGTGCATAAATGTGTTGGTTTTCTGCGTAGAAGCTCATTCTTTAATAAATTGTTGACCAAAATGTTTCATCATATACCTTGTGATCCAACTTTTTTGTTCAGGGAAAACAAAGATTGAAAAAAATAGAAAAGGAAAAACAAGACCGACAAGATATGAACATGGAATTCTTTTGACTGTAATTTAAAATATCTAGAATTGAAATGGGAGCACCAAGATTGAAAACCCTCCACTGGGCTGCAAGTTATATCAAGTATTTAAAACTACAAGTTGAAGCAAAAGATTTAAAATTAAAAAAATTAGAAATGGAAAATTGAGAAATAAAAAAAATTAATATCACACATGTCTGCTAATACTACAGTTGAAGAAGGAAAAGAAATATTAGGAATCTAATTATAATACTTCCCTCCACATATAAAGAAGAGGGGGAAAGGAGTGGGGATTATAAAGTGGTGGGGGAATGTGTATAAATGCAGGTTGTTTGAAGAGACTTTTATTATTATTGTGGCTTTAGCAGAAACAACATGGAGTTTGAATCTTCAGCAAAAATAAGGAATAATATAATAAAGAGAGAAATTCGCAAGAAAGAAAAGATTGAACTAATAAAATTACAACTTATAACACCTTCCATTGAAATTGGATGTAGCAAAATAAAGACTTTGGTGAAAACTAACGAATATTTGTTACAATTGCTAAAAACAATCGAAGAGTTGAAGAGCAAGAATGGACATTCTACATAGTAAAATTTGAACATTTTAATATAAATAAGTAAACCCAAAAAAGTAGATGTAGAATAGAGAGCGAGGAATAGATCACTTTGTGGTAATGGACTAACATGCCACTTAGTGCTCTATTCCTCGTTCTCGCGTTAAATTGGATTACCTTGACCTATTTGTTCGACTGTTAGAATTTGGTTAACACTGTTGAATTTCAGTTTTGAACTAATGTTTATTTTTGTTCAACTGTTAGAGTTTTTTTAACACTGTCGAATTTTAGTTTTGAACTAACTTTTAATTTATGCGAATTTTTAGTTCAACTCTAGTTAATTTATGCGCAAATTTAGTTCAACCAAGTGCCTGTGCTCTAGCCATTTCCACCCCAACATTTGTTCTTTTAACATCTGGCCCATAACATCTGTCCTAACAGATGTTTGGAGGGCGGGTGTTTGGTTTTAAAAGTAACTAAAATTAGTTGGGTGGGGGAAAGTTCGTTAAAGTTTGAATATGAAGAAGTATATACTAAAACTCCAATGGGAATAAAGAACACGAATGAACAATTAGTTTGTAGAAGGTTAATATTTTTGTTCAAAACGTTTGATTTCCTTGGATAGTGAAGAAGATGAAATAGTGGTGGGGGAACCTTTATAAAAGGAGGAACGGGAGAGCCCATTTCATTTCTTGGCAAAATTTCGAAGAGTAAACATCTCAACATGTATCGTTGCGATAAATGTTCGGAATCGTTTCACGATGAAATTCTATTAGACTGTCATAAAGAACTAATTCACAACAACCCAGAAGAAAAACAAGAACAACAAGAAGAACAAGAACAACAAGAACAACAAGAAGAACAAGAAGAACAAGATGAAATAACAGCAACATCTTCAACTACTTTACCGAATCTACAAGTATTTGCATTACCCGGTAAAGTAGTAATGCATCATAAGATTAAAAATGAAAACTTGAATCTAGAAGAATTTATTAGAGAAGCAAAACCAATCATAAGTAAAACTTTAAAAAAGAATTGAAAAGATTGAACTTTCTTAAATTTGGTTTACTACTAGAAGCTATGTTTATAAATGTACAAGAAGAATTATCACCAAGAGGATTCATAACAAAAAACCGAACCATTATGGAAAGTTCAAACATTGATTCAATAGTAGAGAACTGTATAGAAGAAATATTAACAAAAAATCAGGAACACGAAGGAAGAGGATCCGGATGGAGTCTTACAAGTATTGAAGTATTAGATATAAGAGTTCATAAACATGGATATGGACTAATGGGATCTAGTTACATTCCTTTACCAAAAAGAATTGAAAATACAAAATCTTGTGTTAATGTTAAAAATTAAGACAATGAATGTTTTCGTTATGCAATGACAGCTAAATTTGTACCACATCATGCAAATAGACCTGACCAAGAATATGAAAATCAAAGATTTAGATACAATTTTCAAGGAATTACTTATCCTGTATCACTGAAAGATATATAAAAAATTTGAGAAGAAAAATCCCGGTACATCTATCAATGTTTTTGCATTAGATAGTTCAAACAAATTGTATCCTTTACGTATTGCAAAAGAAGAGCTACCAGATCATACAGATTAACTACTACTAACGCGAGGAGATGTGTCTCACTATGTGTACATAAAGCAATTCGATCGTCTTGTTAACAAGCAGCTTTCTAAAGATCGACACAGAAAGTTAATTTGCAAGAGATGTTTTAATTTTAAACGAGATGGAGTACATGGAAGAGAATGGCTACAAGAGCACAAAAGGTTATGTAACAATAATTATGAAGCAAAGATTATTTTACCTTCGGAAAGCAAAGCATTTGTTACATTTCAAAAGGTTCATCATCAATACCGTATCCCTCTAGTTGTGTATGCAGACTTTGAATCAACACTTGTTCCTGTTGAAGATGAAAATTGTGAAGCTCGAAAAAGTGTCAAGTATCAAATGCACAAACCAAACAGTTTTTGTTTAATGGTCAAATCAACATTATCAGAAGAACATTTAAACAGATATGGATTAACTTCAGAACCTTTAGTATATCGTGGTGAAAATGCGGAAAAAATATTTCTTGATCACTTATATTCAATAGCTGGAAATATGCAAAGATTATATACAAATATTGTACCAATGAAACCGATGGACGAAGAAGAAGAAATTCAACATGAAAATGCAACTCGCTGTTTCTTGTGCAAAAATGATTTTACTATTGAGAATTATAAAGTTAAAGATCATGACCACCTCACAGGCTATTATAGGGGTGCTGCTTGTAATAAATGCAACTTTAGCTATCGTTTACCACTATTTATTCCTGTGGTTCTGCATAACCTCAGCGGGTATGATGCTCATTTTATAATACCTGAATTAGGAAGAGACAACGGTTCAATAGATGTGTTGGCTGAAACTTCAGAAAAATTCATAAGTTTTTCCAAAACAGTTGGAAACGTCAAACTAAGATTCTTGGATTCCTACCGATTTATGCCGTCAAGTTTGTCCAAACTTTCTGAAAATTTAAGGAAACAAGATTTCGTCGAAACAAAGAAGATTGTAAATAACGACAAACTGGATCTGGTACTTCGGAAAGGTGTTTTCCCATATGATTACATAGACAGTTTAGAAAAATTTAATGAAACATCACTTCCAGCAAAAGAAGAATTCAAAAGTAAACTTTACGACATGGATATATCTCAAGAGGACTATGATCATGCATGTAGAGTATAAAACGAATTAAGATTTAGAACATTGGGAGAATATTCAGATTTTTATGTTAAATTAGATGTAGCTTTACTATGTGATATAATGGAAGAATTTAAAAATAAAAGGTTATATTACCTTGTTGCCGTCTTCGTAAAATCCTTTTGATTTTACGCGTTTCAGCACGTTACTGTGCCATCTTCAGAAATCTCACACCAAGACTAAAACATCGCTCGTGAAGAGGTCGTCATATTGGTTTTAAAAATGACGACCTCTTCACGAGCGATGTTTTAGTCTTGGTGTGAGATTTCTGAAGATGGCACAATAACGTGCTGAAACGCGTAAAATCAAAAGGATTTTACAAAGTCACGAAGACGGCAACAAGGTAATATAACCTTTTATTTTTAGCTCAAAGTGACTTGGAAACTGAAGTAATAATGAAGGAAGAATTTAGAAATACGTGTTTTGCAGCATATGGATTGGACCCTCTTCACTCATACACTTCACCTGGACTAGCATGGCAAGCCATGTTGAAAGAAACAAATTGTATAATACAACTTCTTACTGATATAGATATGGTTTTGATGTTAGAGTCAGGAGTTTGAGGGGGATTGACGCAAAGCGTTACACGACATTTCAAGGCGAACAACAAGTATCTGCCCGACTATGATGCATCAAAACCAACAACATTCCTGGGTTATTTTGATGCAAATAACTTATACGGATGGGCAATGTCGAATCCCCTTCCATATGATAATTTCAAATGGATAGATCCAGAATCAATTGGAAACATAATGGATATACCAAAGCATGGTGAAACTGGTTACATTTTTGATGTCGATTTTGAATATCCTGAACATCTTCACGATCAACATTATGATTTACCACTTCTTCCGAAGACTGAAATTTCCCCTACTGGAAGATGGCCAAAATTATTGATGACTTTAACCGACAAGTCTCGATATATTGGACACTACTGGATGATACAACAGGCTTTAGACTTAGGATTGAGAATTACAAAAATTAATCGTGTACTACAATTTTCTCAATCTTGTTGGTTAAAACCGTACATCGACAACAACACAAGAAAAAGAGCCGACGCTACATCAAGTTTTCAAAAAGATTTTTTCAAATTAATGAACAACGCAATATTTGGCAAGACTTTGGAAAACAAAAGGAAACATAAGGATATCAAATTGGTAACCGATCCAGTAAAATTACAGAAATTAGTGCAACAACCAAACTTTGGTTCATCTGTAATTATTAATGACAATCTAGTTGTTATTTCCATGAACAAGAAGTCAGTTAAAATGGATCGTCCCTTATATCTTGGAATGTCAATTTTGGATATTTCTAAAACACACATGTACGAGTTTCATTATAAGAAGATGGTTAACTATTATGGAAGAGAGAATATTGGTATTGCATATATGGACACGGATGCACTAATTTACTGGATTAAAACAAATGACATGTATGAAGATCTACGCACCTTTATATATAAAGATGATTTCGACTTTTCCGATTATCCTAAGGATCATCCAAATTACGACTATGACAGAAACAAGAAAGTATTGGGAAAATTTAAAGATGAAACAAATGGTGTGCCGATGATGGAAATTGTAGCATTAATGTCCAAACTGTATTCGTTTCAACTGTACATAAACGAGAAGAACGAACATCAAGTCACGAAGAAGGCCAAAGGAATAAAAACTTCTTTCCTGAAGAAGAACGTACAGTTTGAACATTATAAAAGATGTTTGTTTGAAAATGTTGAAACAACTGCAACGTTCAACACTATTAGAAGTTATAATCATCAACTTTTTAGTGTCAAACAAACAAAGTGGGCATTAAGCTACAAAGATGACAAGCGCCATATTTTAGAAGATAAAATTAATACTTTACCATTCGGCCACTACTCCCTGAACCCTATCGACCAGTAAACCTATTCTTCGTCCTCTACCTTCTTCCTTTTTCCTTTCCGTAAAGAAGAGGGGACAAATGCAAGCCTAATGCCATGTTCCCTCTTTTTTACACTAATATGAAATGGCCTTGACCTATATTTAAACTATATAAATAAGAATAAACTATTCTATGGATCAGTATTTTTACAAGCGGTGTACAAGCAACATCTGAAGATGGAAAGTGTGAAGGACAAGATTGTAAATGAACTACATAAACCAGCAAGAAGAAGATTTCCAAGAAGAAGTACAATCATTAAAGGAATGAATGATCTTTATCAAGCTGATCTCATTGAAATGATACCGCACAGTAAATTAAACAAAGGATTTAAATATATTTTAACAATTATAGACTGTTTTACTAAAATAGCTGACGCTTTACCATTGAAGGATAAGACTGGTAAAAGTGTTACAAAAGCTATGGAAACCACAATACAAAGAAATAAATTTAAAAATAAACATCTACAGACCGATGATGGAAAAGAATATTTTAATAAAGACTTTGGAGCTTTGATGAAGAAATATCAAATAAATCATTATTCTACAAATTCTGAAGTTAAAGCTTCAATGATTGAATGATTCAATAGAACATTGAAAGGTGCGATGTATAAACAATTTTCAAAACGAGGATCATACGTGTGGTATGACATATTACCACAACTTATAAAAGAGTATAACAACAAATATCATCGTACCATTGGAATGAAACCTATCCAGGTAAACAGTGCTAATGCCAAAATTGTATTACAACGCATTAAAAATAATACAACACCGAAATTGGAAAAATTGCAACCAAAGAAGTTAAAGGTCAACGATAAAGTTCGTATAAGCAAATACAAAGGTGTATTTAGTAAAAGATATCTACCAAATTGGACTAATGAAGTATTTACGATTTATAAAGTGCAACCAACTATACCTGAAACCTATTTATTAAAGGATAACAATGGTGAATTACTTCAAGGTGGATTCTACGGACACGAATTGTTGAAATCAACAGTCGGTGATGTATATCTTGTCGAGAAGATTTTACAAAGGAAAAAGGATATGGTTAAAGTCCGGTGGTTAGGGTTTGATAAAAGTGAAGACTCTTGGATTCCTTCAAAAGACTTAGTATAGTTGTTTAATAGCTCATTGTGTGTTTAACCTTTATACAAGATGGAGATTGTACAACAAAAAGATCGATTTAATATCAATAACATTGATGAATTGACAGTTGACAATGATAAGTTAAATCGTGGAAAACATGGTGAATTACTACCAAATACGATAAGATGTCTAATAACTGGTCCTTCAAATTGTGGAAAAACTAATGTTGTTTTTAACCTTATAACTAATCCTAAAGGATTGCGCTTTATCAATATATACATTTTTTCAAAATCATTGCAACAACCAAAATATCAATTATTGGATAAAGTACTTACAAGTGTACCTGAAGTGAATTTTTACAAGTGAAAATTTAATGCCAGTGAAACAATTATGCAACCAAATGAAGCAAAACCATTTTCTATTTTTATATTTGACGATGTTTCTTGTGAAAATCATGACACAATAAGGAATTATTTTGCTATGGGAAGACATCATAATATTGATAGCATTTATATTGGTCAAACATACAGTAAAATTCCAAAACAACTTATAAGAGACAATGCAAATATGTTGATCATCTTCAAGCAAGATGAAACAAATTTAAAGCATATATATAATGATCATGTAAATGCGGATATGCCATTTGAGAAATTTAAAGAGATGTGTGGCAAAGCATGGAATGAGAATTATGGCTTTCTCGTTATTATGAAGGAAGAAGATATTAAAAATGGTAGATATCGTATAGGGTTGGATAAATTTGTATTAATGCGTTGAACTACCGATGCTACATCTAGTTACACGTTGAACTTCACAGTGTAAACATGGTGAATCAAGAAAAACTATTGAAAGAAATAAAATCACTCAGTGATTCTATTAGGATGAAGAATCGTGCATTGAGGATGGGTTTAAGTGAAAGAGAAGAATTTCTAGAGACTACATTTAAACCTATTACGGAACCTTTAAAACAGATATCAGAAACTATTGGCAAACCTCTTTATGAAGGAGATGTTTCACTACCAGTTTCTAAACAAGAAGTACAAGCATTAAAAAAAGAAGATGATGATTCATATACAAGTGCTAGTGAGCAAGAAGAAACAAAAGAAGAAGAACCAATTGTTGAAAAGGAAGAAGAACAGCCAATACCAGAAGCAGAACAATCTATTCCAAATTTAACTCAATTGAGTAGCGATATATTACAACATGGACCTATTGGAAGAAAATATATAATGAAAATGCTACATGACATGAAATCAAACCCAAATTTGAGTAGATAACACGTATACGGAGCAAGAATTGATGGGAATGAATTGAAGATCGGCAATTCAAAGCTTGAAATAACACAAGACGATTACATCATTATTGGTGAGCATAGATATAAAGGAACAAAAGGATTATATGAATTAATTTTTAAAAACATACCACTAAGATATTCATCCAAAGATTTAAGTGTTTTTAAGGAGATTCTACAAAATACTAACGCTCATAAAAGAAACTACTTAAAGGATGCAATGATTAATCGTTCACGTGCAACAAAATATAACATCGTTATAAAAAAGTTGTTTCCTCCACGAAAATTGCCAACATTACGTACTGCACCAGTGGTGAGACAACCACTGAAAAGAAAATCTTTATCACTTATGGATTTATCACTTCTTGAACAACATGGTAAAAAGAGTAAAGGAGATACTTCAACATCTGGTAAAGGATTGATGAAAAATCTATACAATGCAAATGTGATTTACTACAACGACATCAATAAATTGGTTGATAGAATGAGACTATTGCATGAAGCCATGGAAGCCGGTCATACAGGTTTAAATAATGAATGGGTAGCTCTGATTGACGAACTCAGGAATCGCGGCATAATCGTATAATTGTCAGCGGATATATAAGAGTTGCAGGCGTATAATGTGTCAGTTCTAACATGAGCGTCGACAAGTTCGGACGATACTCCGCGTTAGGAGTGCAAGTTGGAGAAAGCAGAAAAAGAAGTGGATTACCGCAAACACCCGAAGGTGACTATAACATAAATAATAAACGTTTAAAGTTTGTTAGAGATCCAGAAGAAGATGGAGATGCAACAAATTTAAAAACAGTGAAGGAGGAAACATCTACAAGTTTAAAACTCGACAACAACCAACTGTATGATGCAAGATCTCACAGGGTTATTAATGTTGCAAAACCAGTCAACAATGGAGATGTTGTTAATAAAGGCTATTTGATATGGATTACGCTTTACTGTTGCAAAAGACTAAAAGTGGAAAAATGTACAATGCTTTAAATTATAAAATAACTAATGTGGCAGATCCAACCGATGATACAGATACAATCAATAAGCGTTATTTGCACTCTGTAATACCAGAAAAGAAAAAGGATGGATTTTCCTTTTATAAATATACTATAAACGATATTGGATATCTTAAAGAAGAAAATGATGGTGTTAATATAAAATATATTAAAGATAATTGTATTTTATATAATGGTGCTGTTATTGACTGTCATGGAAAAGTGTTGTCCAATCTGAAAGATGGTTCAACTCCATTGGATGCTGCTACCGTGAGACAAATGAATGAAAGCTTGAAGAAAGGAACATCCGCTTTTGTTAAACAAAATCAGGTGGTGTCAAAGACAGGTGATGAATTTATGCAAGGAAGTGAAAAGTTTACCTTACTACAACTACAAAATGACAAGTGGGATGGAAAAAATAAAAGATTGTCACATATAAGTTTAGGCACGGAAGAACATGATGCTGTTATTTTAACACAAGTACCACAACTATCAGCTACTGGTGTTAATTTTATGTGTAAAGGTAAACGATTAACCCAAGTTAAATCTGGTAAAGATGATTATGATTGTGTTGTTGTAAAACAAACTATAGTTTTAGATAAAATAAATAACTTATATGATGGAAAAAATAGAAGAATATCTAACATATCAGCAGGAATAGCTCCGAATGATGTTGCTACTATTAATCAAGTTATAGCAACCTCTAATAACGATCCATCTGTGTATACATGTAATGGTAAACGTATCACAATTCTTGATAATCCTACATATGACAAAGATGCTACTAATATATTGTATGTAACGAATCTTGTAGGTAATGTAGTTATTGATATGCATAATCATTTGATTAATACATCGATGGCTCACAATAAAATCGAAGATGCTCAGAGAGAAAAATGGATTAAAGATACAATCATCGATAGATATTAGTAAAAATTGTCAATATTTAAGTATGGAATACAAAAAAAAAGGATTCATTATCATAAAGTATTTCATAGAGTGAAGACGTTGGTTACATAAAACAGCATAATGAAGACCGCATCGTTCAGTCGTCGTCAGGACATTGGCAAGAGAGGACGTGGTATAACATCAGCTGCAATATCCCTGCTCAGACGGATTCCAGTTGGTGCTGTTGTAAATCGAGCGATAGACGCTTTACTATACGAATTACATCTGCCCGGAGGTTATCAATATTGTGGACCTGGAACTAAGTTGGCAAAACGTTTAGCAAGAGGAGATCCTGGAATTAATAAATTAGATCAAGCTTGCAAGGAACACGATATAGCATATTCAAAGTATAAAGATTCAACAAATAGATCAATAGCGGATAAAATTCTAGCGGAAAAAGCTTGGCAAAGAGTAAAATCAAGTGACGCAAGTATTGCAGAAAAAGCATCGGCTTGGGCAGTAACTACAGCCATGAAGACGAAAGCAAAGTTAGGTGGTGGAAGACGTTGCAGAGGAAGACCTGCAAAGAGAAGCGCTCCTAAAAGAGGTGGAAATATTAAAAAAGGACGTCGTAGAGCTCGTAAGGCAAGTGTAAAGAAGACTTCTGTTTGGCAAATGGTAAAAAACGGAGCAGGTTTATACCTAAGACCATAACGTGTGTACTAAATAAGAAGAATCAATTGATAATTCCAAATAAAGCCTTAACAAATCATCAGTTAAATGATTATGTAAAATGTTTGAAAATACCATTCTTTCGAGGAGTTTTTATGAAAGATGCATTACCAACTAAAATATGGAAAAATGAAACTGGAATAGTAAATTTGGATTCCATCTATGGTCCAGGCACTCATTGGGTATGCTATAAAAAACTCGGACAAACCGTTTACTACTTTGACAGTTTTGGCAATCTACCACCGCCGAAAGAACTTCAACATTATTTTTAAAACTCCAAAAACATTTTTCACAATTACAAGAGAGAACAACCTAACAATACTGAAATATGCGGGCATTTATGTTTGGAGTTTCTAGCGAAAAGTGTCACACCTTTAAGATGTCATCGTATACAGTGTCACTGACTGGAAATTCATCCTAATTGAAAAGTACATTGTTCCCAGCATTGCGTCTATCCAAGGAAAGATTATGGGAAGCGGCATTACTTGATTTGACTACCTACAACTCAATTCCCAAAGTTACAGAAGGGAAGAACAATTTACTACATTATTATGAAACTAAGGATGCTGCAGGAAAATACTCAGAATTGAAAATAATTACATTTCCTACTGGAGCATATGAAATCGAAACCAATATAAACCTGTATAAACCAATTATTACAGAAACAACTCGGAGAAGACAATATCACCGTTAAAGGAAACAATAATACTTTAAAAGCAGAAATAACTTCGAAATATTATATCGATGTTGGCTTGGAAAACTCTATTGACAGTTTACTTGGATTTACAGATACCAAAAAGAAAATCTTAACTCCTGGAACTACTCATTAAGGTGATTCAACTGTAACAATATTGAAAGTAAATAGTATCGATGTCACGTGCAACATTATACACGGATCGTATAGAGATGGAGTTAATCAACATATTTTACATACATTTTATCCAACAGTGGCTCCCGGTTTTAAAATTGTTGAGAAGCCACAAAACTTGATATACCTACCGTTAAACACCAGTTTCATTTCAGACATCGTACTGAACATATTGGATCAAGACGGTATTAGTGTTGACTTTAGAGGAGAAACAATTACTATACGGATACACATCAGAGCAGCAACATAAAAGTCGACATGGGATTATCATTTAAACCGCAACGAAAGAGTCGGGAGCTCAGTAGCTCCTCAACATTGGAAGAGTTAACATCGGACAACATTCGTTTTCTACAGAAGATTGGATTAAAACTTAACAACGATGGATATCCTGGATATATCTCAAGGACCGACATTCGACGTAACACTATGGGAGAAGGAATATCACACGCACAACCCTTACACTTCATAAAAATTAAACAATAACGACGAAATAAGGATTCCCATTCAACAACAAGATATTTATACGTTACCGTGTGAAAGTTACTTGTACATCGAAGGACGGGTATTAAAATTGAATGGAAAAATAACCCGATAAATAACCCGATGGCATATCTTTTTGATGAAATAAGATATGAAATATCAGGAGTGACGGTTGATTCGACAAAAAAGGTTGGTATAACAACTAAATTAAAAGGATTAACATCATTAACACCGCATGAGAAGAATTCAATAGTCACCGCCGGATGGATTGCCCCCGATAAAGACACGATAACACCGAATTCCAACGGTCACTTTGATTTTCATGTACCTTTACGATTGCTTTTGGGATTCGCTGAAGATTACAAACGAGTAATAATAAATGTCAAACAAGAGTTGGGATTAATCAGATCTTCAACTAACAAGGACTTGATACTTGCAGACCCTGCGACTACGGAAGATAAACTGGAATGGCAACTGCAGTTGGATAAAGTTGTGTGGAGAGTACCTCATGTAAGATTGGCCGATGAGCACAGAATCATATTGTTGAGAAAGTTAAAATCTGACCGTGATATTGTGATGCCATTCCGAAGTTGGGAATTTCATGAATACCCTACACTACCTCAAACAGAACGACAAACATGGACCGTCAAAACATCAACTTACTTGGAACGAGCAAGGTACATAATACTCGGTTTTCAAACTAAGCGAAAAGATGTTATCACTGCAAATGCTGGTCAATTTGATCACTGTAAAATAAAGAATTGTAAAGTTTTTCTAAACTCTCAATTCTTTCCCTATGACAATTTGAATGTCGTGTTCAGCAAAAAACGTTTTTCAATTTCATACGATATGTATGCAAGATTTCAATCGTCATATTATGGAAAGACTAATACACCACTATTATCACCTGACCAGTATTATTCCAAGGCTCCAATAATTGTAATCGATTGTTCAAAACAAAATGAATCGGTAAAATCATCAAGTGTGGATATAAAAATTGAAATGGAATTTGAAGAACCAGTAGCGGATGGAACTTCGGCATACTGTCTAATTCTACATGATAAAATAGTTACTTACACACCGCTGACCGGAATTGTGAAGAATGTACTTTAAGAAGAATTAGTACAATGACTGCAGATTTTTGAGGTTAGAATTATCTACCTTAACTTTTGAGGTTAGAATTTCGTTTGTAAAATACAAGTTGAAAACAAACAATTATGTAATTGTATAAATTTCAAGGATTTTACGAAAAATATAAAAGCGAGAAAATAATTAGTGGAAACTTCATTCTATCTTCAACCTCCGTATGGGAAACATCGTTCGCAAGATGAATTCTACTAACGGAGAAGAAAATATACCTCTAATGGATGATAATAGTTCAGATATAGAAAAACAAGTTGAACGAGAAATGGACGAGTTCCTAAAGTTTAACAAACATAAGAAGAGAGAAGAAGAAGCTGAAAAAGAAGTAAAAAGAAAGAAGGTTGAAGTTAACATTACAACCAATATTTTAACAGAAGTATTTCTTCGGATAATCTACCCAATTTCTTCATGCATGACAAAAAGTATATCAGTTGGAATTTTAAAATCAATGGATTATTCACCAATTGTTATTTTAAATCATGGAAACAAAATGGTTACTTTCAGTGAAACTACTTGGGAATCTCTCATGAAACATTTACATCTTTTGGAGTGCTATTTAAGTAACGACACATTTGGAAGAAGAACAAGATTAAGTTTATTGGAATCAAATATTGAAGGTGATATAGTAAAACATCGTGGAGGACAAATTGTTCGCTTCAGAGATTTAACTACACACAATGTTAAATTATATTTCACTAAAGAAGAATTTTACACTTTAAGTTGTACTACCGGTCCCGTCACCAGATATTTGAAACAACTAATATTTTCAAGTGCAATAATCAAAGACTATCTAATCGATACATTGGACAAACAACCTTTTGTTCAAATTTTATACGGTCCCGTGGATACTTCAATCTTTAATAGAATACCTCAAGAAGTTGAAATGTGGAGACAATTAAACAACTATCACACCAATTTTATATCGATGAAGTGGAATAAGAAGTGAAAGAAGAAGAACAATCCTGTCTGTTATAAACGTCGGCTAATTCAATTTTTAAGTCAGTTGTTAGTAAGACTTCATCATGAATAAACGGGTTTTATTTTCTAATGCGCCACACATAATGGAAGTTAAAAGAGGTATAATTGAATTTCAAGCTTTCCGAGGAAATGATGGTAATTTTATTATTAAAGAATTAGTAATCTTGGACATGAACACATCAGTAGCTTATCATTATTTGTTCAAACCTCCAGTACCATTTAATAGACTAACAACTAAAGCGAAAGTTACAAACAAATGGTTGAACAAACATTTTCACAACTTAAGATGGGATGAAGGTTTCATTAATTATAACATGATGCCACACATTATGAATCATTATTGCAAAGAGTTTAAAATTATCTACACAAGGGGATTGGAAAAAGCAAATTGGATACAATCATTTACAAGCAACGAAGTGATTAATGCAATAATAGATAAAGATTTCCAATGCTTCTTCAAAGAACTTTGTATTTCATCAAAAAGTTTTAAACATCGAAGGTCGCAATGCGCTTTAAAGAATGCCTACCGCTTGAATAATTTCCTTCAACAAAGTGGTGGGGGTAGTGTCGATTATAAAAGTGAGAGCGCTACCATGATGCAGCATGAGTATTACTCGAACCTCCGAAGAGACAACATCTCCGACGGACACTCTTATTAACAAGAAGATTAACAACAACATCAAGATGGCATCGCAGAACTTACTTCAAAGTTTAGTCGATCAGTTCAACGCTCATTCTAAATCATCAATTTTACCTACAAAGAAATGTTCTGAACTAAAAGAAGAAAAACACTACATCATTCATACGATCAAGAAAATGGAAACTTCAGTAGGTGATAATATTAATTGCACATTGAGCGAGGCACCGTATACAATTGGTGACGAATCCAAATTTCAGATCTTCCTACCAAGACGCTTCGTACAACTTCTTCAAAATGAAGATCTTCGTGTAATTCAACCCGGCGCACTCTATTTGGTTTCGCATGGACCAAGTGGAAACAACTCTACTGAACTTACAATTCATGTAACACCTACTATTGATTAGTTTGTACATGACATTATTTGTTTGTAATTGTTTTTCAATAAATATGATATAAGGCAAAAAAAAAAAATGCAACATATTGTGATGTCTTTGTACATTGCAATATGTTGCTTTTTTAAAAATTCCACGGAATGACCTTGACCCAGTTTTGTGTGATGATAGAAGCGGAAATCTACTTGTGAAGTTCATCAGTCTACGACTACCTTTCGTACCGTACACATCTCGCTAACTCTATTGCTTAATATAAAAAACTAAAAGATGTCTCTCAAAGTCAAGTGTGCATCTTACGATACCAACACCATTACAACTTTTGAACAACTCGAAGATTTAACCAACGAAATGCGAGTTTTACTTACCGGTGGTTATCACTTAACTGTTGATGTTAGTGCTACTAATACAAGGATGTTCACTAAAAAAAATATTGCGATGATGAAATATTTATTTCTACACAACCTACAACTTCTTCATCGCCTACTGGTCAACATAACATAAAGTTCCAAAAGTATTACCAATGTTGAATAACTTTTGACAAACAAAACTACAACTAAAGAATCACGTAATCAATGTGAGTTCATAAAAAGGATGTGATACTTGGATAAATAATCATTCGCTTCTCAGTTCTCACCACGACAAGACCTATTCAAGAAAATGTTGTACAGAATGATGATTCAACTTGAAGGAAAAATCTATGGAAAAGATTACAACACTGTTGAACAAATGACTAAAGATATAGATGTATTAGCTAAAGAAGGATACCAAGCTAAATTAATTTTGAAATTTCCTGAAGTACATCCACTATCAATAGAAGAACTAGTTGCTATGGCTAAAGCTGAGAGAGATAAAAAGTCTGAAGAAAACAAAGAGAAACAAACATCTTAAGTATCAACATTCCTTACATTAGTAAGGTATAATTTTTTAAAACTCCGTTTGGATGACCTTGAAATTACCCCCACCACTTTTCACAGTACATAAAACTCGCTATTCAACACTATATACTCTTATTCTTTCACTGGACTCAACAGCGTCAACATGGAGAAACACAATAACAAATACGAACCTCGTTACTGTTGTGAACAAAAATGTGCCGATGTAGGAATATGGATGGTGGATGGGTTAGCTTGTAGAAAATGTGAATTCTTCGGATCCTGTTACTGCAAATGCAAGACAAAACAACTACCACCACCAGAACTGCGAACCTTCAAGATTTATAAATCAAGATACTTCCACACTTGCTGTCCCCAGAGATGTATCAAATTTCATCCAGAAAAACTTCTCAATTGTCAAAAGTGCGATGCATATTATAAAGAAGACTTTTGTACATGCATTATAAATGCGTGCAAATATAGATCAGATTGGTCTTCTGATCCTGTTGAACCATCAAATGTGTAATTTCAGTTTTACACTCTTTTTTAAAACTTCAATTGGATGACCTTGAAATTTCCCCCCACCACTGGTTCTAATTTTTATATAATATTAAATTCAACTTTAAATCATTTCACTTCCAACACTCTAACTAACAACATGGAAGCAAAATTTATCAAGTTTGAACATATAATAACTGAGAGGGAGGAGATGGAAGAATTGTTTCAAAACTTACTTTCTATCATGGAGAAATATCCTATGAGATGGTTCAGAATTGTGGTTCAATATTTAAATCCTGGTGAGTTATTTTCTTCATCGTCATCATCACAGAGTGAGGAAGACGAAACAACTAATTCAGTTAGAATAATTGAATTAAAAGACGAAGAAGAAGAACTTAACGCTTTATTTGATCATAAGCTCAAGGTCGCCGTTATATAAGCCCCCTCCCTATGCGCCGATCCTCATTCCATCACCGACTCTCGAACAATGAACAACTCTCCGTTGGCCCGAATGAATTCTAGCTTTGAAGTAAACTCTAAAGAAGAGTTACAAGACATTTTTAATATTTTACAAGAACTTGTAGATAATGTTACAACCATCAAAATGAATTTGGAAATAACATACGATTGTCCTATTTGTGATAAGGTTGAAAGTTCGGACGAAGACAATTTACTAAATCTAACTCCTGCACCATCTGACACTACTGATCCCCCACCACTTCTTTGTAATTTATATTTCCCCCCACCACTTCTTTATTTAACTAACGTTTCTCGCTTTCACTTCTCATTCCGTCTTCGACTTTTCAACTATCAACATCACTTGTTTTAAAATTTCAAACACTAACACAATCATGATGGATATGATGGATGAAGTTCCCTTTGTAACTAGAATGGAAGAGGATAAAATGAAATTGGAAATTAAACGATTGGAAATGGAACGGGAAAACCAACTCGAAATGTTACATTTGTTCAAGCTTTTTAAATACATCATCTGGGGACTCTGCGTTTACCTTCTCATCGTCGTCGGTGTTTGCATTTACAACTCTGTAGTTAATCACAAAAGTTTAACTTGTTTAAACTCTGCTGTTGCACATTAATTGTATGTTCACTAATAAAATTCAAAAGTTACTTCAACCTATCCCACTATCACCAACTAGTTCAACTTAGAACTATTTCTGGTGGTAGTTGGGTAGGCTTTTTTAAAACTTACTCTGTATGACCTTGACATACTTTCCAGATCCCAGTTATAAGTTTGAATTTCAATTTTGAACTAACTCTTACTTTTGTTCAACTATTAGAGTTTTATTAACTCCGTCGAATTTCAATTTTGAACTAACTTTTAATCTATGCACACTCTTGGTTCAACCCCAGTTACTTTATGCACAAATTCACTTCAACCGACCACCAACACCCCCACCATCTGCACCCCAACATCTGCCCACCATCTGCCCGAGCAGCTGTCCGAGCAGCTGACGCCACTTCCGGTCTAGAAGTGGCTTTTCCCCACTACTGTAAGTGTTTTTATATCTAAAAAAATACCCGTTTCTCAAAAATAGAAACTAAATTACTGCAATCTCCAAGGAAAACAATTTATAAAAGACTCATCAATCAGAACCATACCTGGGTGGAACGGCAGCATGATGGGGTGGACTACTTCCCGATTCAATTAGTGTCGAGACTTAGCTATTTGTAGTTTTACCGGCACAGGTTGGGCAAGAGCGTCTAGCGATTCACCTGATTGCATTTATTGCACAGGTGTTCCCGATGACGCGACCTGGAACACACATTGGTAACGTCACCCCCTGGAGGCCACACGACATCTTGGAGTGCTTTCGGTGGACTCGGTTAGCAAGAACCTGTTGGACAACTGGGGCACCTTGCCACATTTAGTCCAGATAGTCCTCGATAGTACAGAAAATGACCAAAATGGATAGGATTTCGTTCTGGATCTTTGGAAAAATGAACGGCTGGATTCGAAGTGAGCCATAAAGCACAAAACAAAAAGTAGTCCTAGTTTTGATGTAGCCTATTAGCATACATGCAGGGTAGTATCTGAGATTGAAAGAGGAGACTATTCGTGCATAGTCTATTAGATGTAAGAGTTGTTTTAATCTAGTAACTCGGGACAGGTCATACACTATATGTTAGACACCTGTATGCGTAAAAGTGGGATTTCTCGTCTCCCAAAAAATGTCATAACTTTAATCAATGTTAGTGTAAATTCCGAAAAATAAATATTTGTATTTTTAATCCTACAGATACAGATACATGCTATCTGTATCTGAACTAAAAATATCTGTATTCGAACTAGCATTGAGGTATATAGAAGTTAGAATCAAAGTTCACATGAAGATCGAAGATATTTTATTTTGATAAGGAATGTCTTAAAATAAAGTAACACCTCAGGATGCAAAACTAAAAGTGAAAGGAAACTCCATTGCAGCTAAGAAGACCAAAGAACGAGCGGAAATCAAGTTTGTTGAAAATATGATAAACAGACTAATTATATAAGGAAAAAGATGGTCTTAGCCTATACATCATATACAACAAATTTAGAATTTCAAGATAAATATGGATTTTTAGCATTTGATATGTTGCACGATAGATGCACGATTAGGTGAAATAAAAGATCAAATGGAAAGTAAATACACGAGAATAAATAGAAAACTAGACAAACTTACTCAAGTAGACAAGAACGGTGAAGAAATTGAAAATAAAAACTCCAACCACAACTTCCAGAAGCGTGTAATCAACTTAACAGACATGCCGTTTGAAAAAGAAGAAATTAAAATACTTGAAATTGGACTGAAGAGTTACTTTGCCATTGATGATAAGAAACAAAAGGACATAATAGCTACAGATATTGAAGCGAACTTTCGGAAATTGAAAGACGTACATCTATGTGCAGTGCGACAAGATATTACCACAGATTGCCTAACTAAAGTCATAAAATGTAATCAAGAAATTAAAAAGGATTTAAAGAAATGTAAAGAAACTTAAAGATAATAGCGCACTTGCATTGAAAGCTAACAAAAGTCACTCCATCGTAATAGAGGACCGAAATTATTACATTCAGAAGACAGAAGATTTTATTCAAGACAATAATTTTAAGGAATTGAAGAAAGACCCTACAGAAAAATACCAACGGGAGTTATCAGATGTCGTGAAGAAGTGTGTAGGCCTTGGATGAACTTAACCTGAGTTGTATTGAAAATCAACTGTTGTTGAAAACCGCTTAAAATAAATACAGTTTTTATTATTTTTATATATCTATCTATCTATATATATAATACGTGATGCCTTTTTTTGTTAACACTACTCCTCCCTTATTTCTGAACCAATTTTAAAGTTTGAGGTGTCAAAAGAATGGCCTCAGTTCGTAGTTTTGCAATAAGATTTTAGATTTTTGATATTTTAATTCTGAAGCTCACGGGAAGCCCTCAAAGTTCATTTTTTGTCCATAAGATTAACATGGGGAACAATTTATATTGAATTGCTAAATAAAACAGCTGTTGATAATAAAACAAACATACACATGTTAAAAGGTAGCTGAATAGAAGCAGTTGAACTACTGGCACTGAAATACCAACTCAATTTCATATTTTAAACAAGAAGTGTCTTTTGTCGTATTTTTTACCTTTTCTCAAAATTTAGCCGGTAGATTTTTCTTGAACATTTTATTTACGTGTATTTGGAAACAAAATAAGTTTAGTAAACGTAACCCTAGAAAAATTAATGTAGGGCCTACAAAAACAAGTTTAGAAATTGAAATTTTTGACGTGGGTCTTATGAGTTGTCTGATTGACATTTAAACAATAACGAAAGTTTACAAATATTAAAATAGAACACTAAATTGTGTGCATGGGTTTTCAAACTCTGTATACTATAAGGAAAAGGGATAGTTGTTTGTAGGTGTTATAACCTGTTTGTTTACTATTATACTATACAACAACTTAATACAGAATGCTACACATATTAAAACTCCTGTTTAAAAGAAATGACATTTAAATTATTTTTACGTCCGGTGTAGAAAACAAGCTTATTACCAATATGGTTTGTACAAAGAGAAATTTCAACCAAAATATAAATAGGCCTACCACATAAAACCAAAATGGACCACACTAACAAAGATGTAGATTCTCCTTATTTTAGTGATTTCTTTATTTACATTTTGTAATGCCATGGAAAATTAAATTATAGGGGATTTAGTTCTTTTTAATAGTAATGTGGACTCATTCACTATGTCGACGACTACCTCATAACAGCAGCAGTGAGTGCTGCATAACTCATGCAGGATCGGGGAGTTGTAATGAAATGTTGATTTTTGTTCTGTCGTCATTTAAGTTCAATGTTTGATGAACTATGTAGATCCAACATCTGTGAATTTATTTGTAGGAGTGTTTAGACAGACAGTCTTAGGGACTAAGACAAATCAGTAAAAGAACGTAGGCCTAATCTTAGCTAATTTTTAACTGAAAGAAAATCCACCAAATCTCAACAGTGTTACATTGGCAAGTTGCAGAATTAGCAATGAAGATCGATTGATGAAACGTCATTATGTTACGTCATTATGTTTTATCTGATTTTCACTATAATTTAATTTTTATTCCAAGTAAGTCTGTCCATTACCAAGGAGCAAGGTTTAATACTCTATATGAAATGCAGCGCATTGCACGGGTACCCTAGTTATTTTTAAATTTATTATTTATTATTTTTAAACTTAAAAGAACCTGTTATGAAAGGAATCCCAAAAATTCACTAGAAGAATGTACCAATTAGACCTCTAGTGAACTTCAAAACAGCACCAACCTACAATGTTTCTAAGATGAGGTCAAATATATTATATATTATGATTTTGAGCTATAGAATACTAGCACAATGTAAAATAGTTATGAATTTGTTGAAAAAGTCAGGAATATTAATATTACTAAAGATAGTAGTTTAGTATCCTTTGATATTTCGAGTTCATACACAAATGTACCGTTGAATAAAACAATCAATCTTGTGAACAGTAGACTAGAAAACAATGGATTGAAAAAAAAGTATGTAAGAAAATTCGTTAAGTTACTGAAGACTGTTCTGGACCAGAATTTTTTCAGATTCAACAACACATTCTACATTCAATCATATGGCATGGCTATGGGAAGTCCTCTCTCTGCAATGATGTCAGAAGTATTTTTGCAACACCAAGAAGCCATCATTTTGGAGCAATTTAAGATGTACCATGGTATTCAGTTATATGTAAGATACGTAGTGGCATTCTTATCATTTTCAACGAGAAGAAAGAAGAGGAAATAGAAGACATGTTGAACATATAAAAACCACCATGGAAATCTGACATTCACAAGTGAATAGGAAAAAGACGGAAAACTCAATTACTTACAGCTTACAGCTTATTATTCTTGTTTGTATCCTCACATCCGATATGAAGTCCCCATTTGGGGAGCTGAATCAGATCGCACGCAGAAATTAATCAGACTGCAGAAAAAGGCAATGAGACTTGTTTTTGGGTTGGGAAGGCTTGGAAACAATTTAATGACCTTCCTCTGAATTTTTATTTTTGAATACTTAGTATTTCTAGCAAAAAATAAACACCTCTTTCAGACAGGCCACACTTCTAGATTTAATTTGCGCAATTTTCATGCCGTCCCTTGTCATATAACCACCTTTTTCCAGAAAAAAAACTTAATTTTCCTCCATCAAATTATTTAATTCACTTCCTCCCAACCTGAAAGCAGTAACATATGTAAGCATCTTTAGGAGGGACTGAGATTCGTTTTAGTGTGTAAAGAATATTACAGTGTGAAAGAGTTTGTAATTGATAAGAATTGATCTTTTATTTTAATGTAAATATATGTAGGCCTAATACGAGGTGGCCCGTGCGCAAATTGTGCATTTTATGATTCTGTATGAATGAAACTCACCTACAGTACGTGAATGTTATTTGTGAAGTGACAAGAGATCTATTTTTGTTTACTATCTGGCTTTTAAAATTCATCTGAAGATATCAGCTGTTAAATTACAATTCACATTAAAGAACTTGCAATAAAAGTTGGTCAACATTTTAAGGCGCCCTCTAGAAATAAATCAAAGGCGAGTGGGGCGAAGCCCGAAACGATACGACCTTTTTAATTACGATTCGTCACTGCGCTATATCTTAAGCTTTAAAATGACACCTCAATCTTAAAAATCTGTTCTGTAGGTCGAGAGAAAAAGGGACGTAACAGACGAAACCCTTATAGAAATAAGAAGATAGATTTCGAAATGTTAATGAGGATTATTTTAGATTTATTAGTTTTAGTACGTATGTGACGTTTGTCAATGCTTATCATACCCAAAAACACAAAGTGTTGAGGAGTTGCCAAGTCCAAAAATGTATGATATTAAAATTTCTTCCAAGTCAATGACATTGGTTTTAGAATAGCTACTCGACAAATTGATTTGATCTTTTAATGCTTGTTAAACATTGTGTAAAACATTATTATTATATTTCGAGACCGTACTTGGCCAGCCGATACGTAAAAATTTAAAACAGAAAATTTAAATTCAATATTTTCCCATTAATCGTAATATATCCCCATTCGTAAACGGTCTAACTTTGTTAAAACATCTGCTGGCCAAGTACGGTCTCGAAATATAATAATAAGGTATCAGTTTTCTGTCACTTATAGGGGGCCTGCGAACCGGGATTATTTCCTACCCAAGAAATGCGTTGGTCCAAACATTCCATGGGCAATAGGGTGCAACTCTCAAACTTTCGCCTGTTAATTTGACGAAGATTTGGCAAGTATAACATCAGATTGTTACCAAATATTACCAAACCTACATCAGTTGAAATCAATTCACTAGTTTTGAAGATAAAATATTTTATTTTCGAATGTACTTATACAGATAATTGAAACCAATATTGGCAATAAAACAATGGATTGGAGGATTGCCAGCACAATTTTAGGTAAAATAATTTTCTGTGTAAAACAATTCATAAATGTGAGCAGATGAAATAAATGAATATGATAGCAGTGTTTTGAGTTAGCTTCTTTTGAAACGAATCGAAATAATCTTGCCAAACGCCTGCTTTGTTTACCTTTAAAATTTACGAAGTGCAATCAAAGTGCTTTTTGAAAAACTCATATTTGTTTTTATTTGGTGATATTTAAATTTAATAAACATGATCTTTGTACACAAAGGTATGCACTACGTCGAGATAGGAAACACCGTGCGAAGTTACATGGAATTCCTATTAGTGGTAAATGCTGTACTAAAAACTAAACAAATGTTTGTTGTGCGTAGGAAACTATTTATATAACAATTTTAGGCTACTTTTTAACGCATATACTTTATTTCACTAAGTGTTTTCGAGGTAAGCTCAGCAATTTTTACGAGTTTAACCGATGGAAAACAAGGATTAGTTACAGCTTTTTTTGTCGCTAATTTAGGAAGTGAAAATTTACCGTATTCAGCTTCGTGTTTAGGCACGCGCCGTCTGTTTCGTTAGGTGGGACTTGGCGGTGAGACATACGATCGACCGTGCCGCTGGATTTCAGAAAACTCATAAGTATTATTATAATTAAGAGGATTATTATATAAACTGGCTTATTGAAAGCCAGTAGAGTGAACTTCACCAACTTAATCTAAGAATGTCACCTGATTAAATTAAATGAATACGGTAACAGATGTTTTGGCTCTTCTAAATTGTAATATTGAACGTCTTCTGTTTTGTTTACCTTTTATAATTACGAAATGTAAACAATGTTGTTTTATAAAACATATATTTTATGTATTTCGTTATATTTAAAATGAATTAACTTTATCTTTGAACACAAAGGTTTGCACTACGTACATATACGAAGATTCCTGCAAAGTTTCGTGTGATTCCCATCAGTGATAAAGGCTGTAGCCTTGTCTAAAAATGTTTTTTGTGCGTAGGAAACTACATTTCTAACTTTTTTAGGCTACTTTTGAACGCATATATTTTGCTTCACTAAGGGTTTTTAAAGTAAGTTTGGTGATTTTTAGTGCTTATTGACCCAGTTAAACGGATTGAAAACTATTTCCGAATTAATTATGGCCTGTTTGTGCCCTTTTGAGAAGTGAAAATTGGCCGTATTCTGCTTCGTGTCTATATAGGCACGCGTCGTCTGCTTGGTTGGGTGGGACTTGGCGACGTGACACGACCGTGTCACTGGATGGATCTAAAAATGTTTTTTGTGCGTAGGAAACTACATTTCTAACTTTTTAGGGTACTTTTGTACGCATATATTTTGCTTCACTAAGGGGTTTTAAAGTAAGTTTGGTGATTTTTAGTGCTTATTGACCCAGTTAAACGGATTGAAAACTATTTCCGAATTAATTATGGCCTGTTTGTGCCCTTTTGAGAAGTGAAAATTGGCCGTATTCTGCTTCGTGTCTATATAGGCACGCGTCGTCTGCTTGGTTGGGTGGGACTTGGCGACGTGACACGACCGTGCCACTGGATAATTTGTCGGATGAAAATAAAGAACTGATTACTGATTACTTGGATCTGACCGTCATGAGAAGAGGGAACCAACTGGATTTTACCATCTACAGAAAAACAACGCAGACAGACACAGCCATTAACATCGAATTCGTCCATTTATTAACCCACAAGACCGATGCATCATGTGCAATGTTGTATCCCATAAATTACTTCAGCAGTGGTTGGCAGCACTGCCTGAAGAATAAAGAACTCTCTCCTATAACGTCTCCGTATTTCGATCAAAAAAGTGGTAAATAGTGATTAGTTAGTTAAAAAAGTGCTTGTAAATGATTTTTAAATATTCATTAGAACTTTTCAATCATAAATATCAGTGCGGGATATCAAAATAAATAATTTTTACGACAAAACCAACAGTTGACATCGATCAGCCATTGATCTGGAGATCACGAACCACCTCAAATTTTCAATACGGTAACAAATATTAATAGAAGAATCTAGAACAAAACCTAAATGCTGTACCATCCTATACCAATGTAAACTTTAATTTCAAACATTTTCCAAACCCTCAATAGACATTTCAAAAGTTATTTTTCTATAATTACAAGTTTGCAAATTCATTCAAGATGGCGGACTCAAAGTTTCTTTCTAAAATATAAGATCGATGAAAGCAAGAGAAAGAAGAATCCTGAAGTCCACGGCCAGTCCATTCCACCAGTCCGCATACAAACCCTATCTGTCGGCTCCAAGCAACGCAGACGACGTCTCAGACCTGTTGCAGAGAGGCCCTTTATTACACTACACACACGTGAGCCTAAATGTTGGAATAAATCAGGTATGTGGCATATGTTTCTTTTAAATAAATTATAGTAAAAGTAGCATACAGAAAAAAAAATAGAATAATAAATCGTCTTTTCTTTTTCTCAATTTTTTTCTCTTACAGGTTAGACAATATAAAAGGGAAAAAAATAAATAAAAACCAAAATACCCCCGTCGCAGCAGACCTGCGTACTCAGCGAATTTCCAACGGAACTTTTGTATATTTTCTATTTCCCCATAAAATCTATGGGGATGAGAGTATGTAGGTTTGCCGCCATATGGGGTTTGTTGGTAAATATAAGTTAAACCCTACCTAGTGATTGTACATACCAAATTTTATAAGGCTATGGTGTTCTTTTTATTTTCCGTATAAACCCTATAGGGGTGAGTACGTAGGTTTGCCGCCATATGGGTTTTCTAAGCATATATAAGTTAAACGCTTCCTAATGAATGTGCATACCAAATTTTATCAAGATATGTCAATAAATAAGCAAGAAAGAAGGTTTTATTGATTTCCCATAAGAATAACATGGAAAACATACTTTTTGGATTTTCTCCATAACCATTTAAGCTAGGTAAAAAATTCAAAATACTAGATTGTTTGTTTTTTTACGCTCTTTTAAATGGTTTTAGTTAAAATTGTTGAATTTTCTAAATAAAAGTAAAAAAAGCCAAAAACCCATTTTTAACCCTTTTGAAACCCCATAAAACCCCGTTCCCATGGTCCGATCATTCTGGTTCGCGAACTCAACCTAGCAGACGCTGGCTTACACCCCTGTACCAAATTTCATTAAAATCGGAGGTTCCGTTCAAAAGTTATCGTGTTCACGGACACACACACATATATATATATATATATATATATATATATATATATATACATATATATATACATATATATCAATTTGAACGAACGGTGTTTTTGGCTTCTAGGGACCTCAAAACGAAAAAGTATCATGGTCCCGGGCTTAGGTCTTACCGTGACTACTACCGTAATAGCGTATTCCCTATAAGGAAATTCGCTAAAAAAAAACAAAAAAAAACAAAAAAAAACAATGCAACTAAACCAAAGCTAGTGTAGGGAAATAAACACTCAAAACAACTTTCAGGCAATACTAGGCTATCCTCAAACCTCACCTTTGCTGCCAACCACCAACCCAATAGCCTCACCATTGCCCAACACCCTAACCTTTCAAACAAAAACAAAATGACTAGGTCCCAGAAGGATGACAAGAAAATAGCTGCAGATACAACCTCAAATCTTACATTCCCCTGCGGTATTTGTAAAGTCAGCGTAAAAGAAAGTGACAAGGCAATAGAATGTGAATGTAAAGTCTGGTATCATATCCGATGTGTAGATGTGACAGATAAACAGTACAAGGCCATCTCGGCTGAAGAAAATTTATTCGAATGGATGTGTAAGGCATGTGCCCACAAACTACAACCAGTAGACCCAAACAAAATCAAACACCAGTCAAATTTATACTCATCCACCTTAAATCAGTGAGTAAATGATACAGACACACCTAAACAAATAGACAAAGTCATAGAGCTACTAATGGAAGACATCAACACCCTAAACGAACAATTGGAAGCAAAAAAAAGGAAAACCTACAATTCTCTGACATTATCGCAAGGAAGATGGACGTCATTCTCCGGATGGAAGAAACCATACACGACCTCATTAGAGGAACATCAAAGCTACCTGAACAATATACAGACCAACCAAGGGAAGCTTTTGAGACTAACTCTCGCTATCAGTCACACACCCCTACAAAAAGCCCAACTAAAGTAAACGACACTGAAGAAAATATCAACGAACCGATCACGACCCTAACTTTTGAGTCCCACGAACATAAAGATGAACCCTCACCATCCATAGCACGAAAGGTTGACCCCATAATCACTAATCTAATCCCTAGAACTTACACAAAAACTCAACAATCAGGCCCGGAAGCGCTGCTTATTGGCGACTCGACCATCAGAGCTGCATCAAGCATCCTTAAAGACAACTATGGCGCAAATATATGGACTAAGTCCTACCCGGAGCAAAGATAAAGGATATAAGCAAATACCTCAGTGAAGCCAAAAAACTTCCCAAAAATGTTGTAATTAGCATCGGTTCAAACAATTTAGCCACATCCTTAACCCAAACCACACAATGAGGCCTCTATGGCTTACCTTAGAGGCGGCCCAAAAACACTTCCCCGAAGTAAAATGGTACATAAATGGAATTCTCTTCAGAAAAGACATCAGGGACAAGCACATATCAGAGACAAATGAAGCCTATAAATTCATGTGTAATCAATTAAAAATGTCATATATAGACAAAAACAAAGCAAATTGTGACAGCTACTTTAGACCAGATGGAATCCACCCTAACCGTAAAGGAGCTATGATAATGGCATATCTAATGGCAAATGCAGTAAACCTAAATATATCTACTAAACACATGGAAGAGCTCAAAAAACAACTTGGAACTCCTCACAAGACCGACTGATGACACTCAATTATCCTCAGACACCCACTATGAACTTGGGAATATGGAACATCAGGAAGAGCAACAGATGCAACTGTCTGAAGAGTCAGAACTTCTAGAAACCTCCAAGAATGAGAAAGACACTGATGTGACCCATCACAAACACCTAAACAAGGAAAATCTGGCAGAAAAACCAATCCCCATCACGGAGGACCTAGAAATTCAGGAAATAGGCCTATCAACAAATGAACAGCAGAAAATATCGACACCCCCAATACCAAGTACATATGGCCCAAACGAGCATTTTCACACCCCCAAAACTGCAACATAGTGCATACCGGCCCCTCAGCTCCTAAACCAACTCACAAAAAACACATATCGAACGCAACTGAGTTAAACATTTTTCATTTAAATATCCAAAGAGGATTACAAAGCAAAGTCGATAAGCTACAATTAGAAATTCACAAAATAAATCCTGACTATATAATCATTACTGAGCATGGCCTAAAACAGCAACAAATCGAAGCAACAAATTTACCGGACTATACAATAATCACCAATTATTCTAGAATTCTGCACAAATGGGGTGGTGTAGCAATTTATACTAGGGAAACTAACCTAAACATCCAGGATATCCTTGAGATAAATACGAAAGATTCTAATGAAGAAATTCATTCAGAATTCACAGCAATAGAACTGATGAAGGGAAAAACTATAATTATTGGATGCTACAGATCCCCCGGTGGAAACATAAACACCTTCTTTGAAAACTTAAATAAATTTTTAAACACTTTATCCCATAAAAAAAGAATATTATCCTCCTTGGAGATCTAAATATAGACATGAGGAAGGTCAACGACCCGAACACCATTAATCTAATAAATAACCTGGAAGAACATAATATGAAAGTAATGCAAACAAACCCAACCAGAATGACCGCTAACTCCAAAACATGTATAGATGTATGTTGCACAAACATGCAAAACTCAAAAATAAAAATAGCCACCATTAGTAACAATTTATCAGACAATTTTGGAATCTCATGTACTGTTAAAATTGAAAATAAAAGACCAAATCCACCCAATAAGAGATCTACTAGGAAAATAACAAAGGAAAACTTGGACAGCTTAAAAAGATCACTATCTACTCAAGACTGGTCAGAAATATATACCAGCCCAGATGTAAACAAAAAATATGATGCTCTAATAAGAATCGTACAGTTGAAAATGGAAGAGATAATGCCCAAAAGCTACAGGACTTTCACCAACAATAAAAAAGAAGACTTTCTGGAATGAGAAGCTCATAAGAATAAAAAATATGCTGACACTTGCTGAACAAAAATATAACCTCACTAATGAGACCAAGGACAAGGATAACTACAGGAAAATAAAAAGAACTTATGACATGGAAATTAAAATCCAGAAAAGTAAATCAATAGTAGAAAAAATAAAAAATGCTCCAAATAAAAACAAAGAACTATGGAATGTCATAAACAAAGAAAGGAACCCAGATCGAAATAAAAAAGAAGAAATCTCTCTCATACATAATGGTCAACATATAACCGACCCCAGTGGAATCTGCAACCTCTTCAATTCCTGTTTTACGACTCTCGGAAAAACAGACCCCAACCAAAAATGCAACCAGACCTACGACCCGATTTTGACAACCATCTCAACTGATCCAGACTGACTCTCAACATTTAAAAAAATTATGAAGAAACAACTCGACAAAATGATAACGGACTTTCCCCCAAAAAACTCAGGAATAGATGGAATCTCCAACAGAATAATAAAACATTGCAAAAATGAGATGATCATGCCCCTTCTAAATATAATTAACGCCTCAATTGAACAATCAACAGTACCTAACGCAGCGAAAATGGCAATTATCTATCCAAAACACAAAAAAGGAGAAAAAACTAACATCCGTAACTATAGACCAATCTCCATACTACCTACAGTCTCTAAATATATCGAGAAAACTATCCATAATCAATTAATAGAATATCTAGAGAAGAAAAATAAAATATCCAACTCTCAACATGGTTTCAGAAGCAATAGATCGACAAACTCAGCCCTTGCAGTACTCTGCGATGAAATCACAAAAACATGGGAAAACCGAGCTCAAGAATCAGGAATTTTCTTGGACATTGAGAAAGCATTCGACAGTTTAAATAGAGAAATACTAATTAACAAACTACACCAACTAAATATTACCAACAAAGCCTTAGTTTGGATGAAGAACTACCTCTCAAACCGCAAACAACTAGTCCAAATTGAATTCAACATTAACAACTACGAAACCATCTACAAATCATCAATACAAACATCGTTTCAAGGAATTCCTCAAGGATCAATATTAGGACCCCTATTATTTTTAACGTACATAAACTCTTTTCCAAACAATCTACCCGAAACAACCTCATGTATAATGTTTGCAGATGACACCACGATCTTGACCCCAACACAAAACTCAGCAGTACCCCACCTTCAAAAAATAAATATTGAAAATATCCTAACCACATCAACTCTGGCGTGCAAAGAAATAGACCTTATAATAAATAAACAAAAAACGATTGTAATAAATTTCAAGACAAAAAACCAAAATAATGGCCCACAAACAGACACAGCTGAAGAAACTGTTAAATTCTTAGGTATAACCATCGACCAATATCTAACATGGCACAACCATATCCAGGACCTACACAAAAAACTCTCTCAAGTACTGTATGCCCTGAGAAGACTGAGGAGAATCTCAAACCAAGAAATGACAATCACAGCATATCATGCCCTTTTATCATCCCACCTGCGTTACGGCATCACAGCATGGGGCGCTGCAAGCGAAACAGACATTCAAGACATTTTAGTACTTCAAAAAAGAGCAATCCGCATCATAAATCAAATCGAACCTAGAGAACACTGCAAACCATTTTTCAAATCCAACCATATCCTCACCATTATATCCCTATACCTTTATGAGCTAATAATTCAAATCAAAATCAACCCTCCTCAATTAAGAACAAATTGCCACAATTACAATCTTAGAATTAAGACAAACTTTGATCTCAACCAACACAGATTAACCAAAACAAGTAAAACCCCAAACAATATGGGCATTAAAATGCATAACCTTTAACCAAATCAACTAAAGGAAATAAACAACATTCAAACTTTCAAAAAAAAACTTCAAAGAATACCTGCTCAACCGACCCTACTATAAACTCTCTGAGTTTATAGAGGAACACAAATAAACACGGCTCTACACACCACACACACTACACTAACACAACACAAAGAAGAATTGACGATTCCCCGGTCTCTAAGGACTGCGGCAGAAGACATCTATATTAAATGGTAAATGGTACAGAGCAGACAAAATCCCCTTAGGTCAGTCTAGCCGCAAAGAAGAAATAGCGACCATCAAGAGTATTGCACGTTAAAATGGATACCGTATTAGCCTCTTCAATGAAATGGGTACTAAAATCTTAAAGAAAATAAATAACCAAAGATAGACTATGCAGCCAGACCACCTTGCCAAATGAAGAAGATAAATCCACTAAATTTGCTTTTTTTAACTACACTGGAAATACGACACAGAGGATCGCCAACGAATTTAAGAAATATGGAATTTCTGTCGCCTTCAAACTTCAAAACACTATGAGTGGATCTTCTGCACCAGAGGATTTTTTTTGTGTCTTTCTACGCCAGTGGCAACCAATTTAATCGATCCGGGATTTACAAAATCAGCTGGGGAGATTGCGACAACTTCTACGATGGACAAACTGTTAATTTTATAAAAAAAATTCAAGAACGACATATCAGCATGGAAGGATAACAAACCAGAAAGACGAAATGTAGCAAAACACCTTTTGAAAAATGGCCACTCCGTAACGACCATTGAAGAAAATTTGAAAAAAACTTAAGACATGTAAGAAAGGAAACATAATGAATTCATGGGAAGAATGGTATATTTTTAATGAAAAATGTAAAAACATGGACAATTGTATAAATGAACGAGTGCACTTCGATTCTGGCATAACCTACGATAACATATTTCCCAAACATCTGGTAGCCAATAGGATTTAAGCAATGACACCATCTTGTTTCCTGGAACTTCCTGCACCAATAGTATTTCAGTGGGTACACCTTCTTAACTCTCTCTGTCTCGAGTTGGGCCTGATGAAGACCGGTGTGACTGGGCGAAATCGATCGTCATTATAACATCTGAATCTGAATCCGAATCAGAATCAGAAACAGAATCAGAATCAAAATCAAAATCAGAACTAGTCATTTATTTGCCTTTGACGTACACATATGCATTATCAATTGTCAGTTACAGTTATGATAGCAGAGAGGTTATTTATTTATTTATTTATTTCAACGGTTACACCATTTTAAATTTTTTAATCCTTGCTCACAAGATGGTAAGAAAAAATAAACAATAACAATAAATAAGCCTAGCAGTAATTAACATTGTGATAAACATGCAAATTCATAACAAATCAACAACTTTCAAATCTCAATAAATACAATAAATTCTTTCTTGATATGGCAACAGTAATGGCATCTTAATACATTAGTTAACTTAAATATATAAATATAATAAAAGCAAACAGCCTTAGATAAACAAGAAAAAAACTTAACAATAACAATAACAATGACCACAATCCCGAAAAACACTCTTTGATCACATTTCCTCAAATGTGGCCCTTTAAAGGCACCACCTAAATACAGCTCTTTTGGTGAACACTAATAAATCACTATTTTGAGAGGTATTGGTCGAAGACACAAAACACTGTGTGCGTGTGGCCCTCTAAAGGCACCACCTAAAAACTCTCAGCAAAACACAGAACTACCGACACAGGAACTCAGTGACTTCTCTCTTAAAAGAGGCATTCGATTTGCCAAAGAAGGCGACAGAAGGAGAAACCTCAGCACCAATCCTCAGGAGTCTTGAGATTCCATGGTTTAGGGTATAGTTGGTAGGCAGGTGACCTCTGAAGAACAAGGCTTTTGATCTCGTGCATCTAGATGTGGAGAAGGTCAGTCGACTCAGTAAATCTGGACAGTCTATAATCCTTTCAACCAGTCTGCGTAGAAAGAGTAGATCATTTATCTTGCGTCTTAGTTGAAGTGGCTGTACGCCAAACTGGTCTTCAAGTGCTTTGATGAGAACTTCAAGAAAGCGGTGACCAAGTCTCAAACCCAACACTCTAATGAATTTAGTCTGAATTCGATTCAAAATATCAATGTGACCAGCCTGGTATGGGGACCAGATCACCGAGCAATACTCAAGAACCGGACGTATCAAGGACTTGTAAAGCAAAACAAGTGATAAAGGGGATTTCAGGTCTCCGGTCGAACGGAGAATAAAGCCAAGTAAAGATGATGCTCTGGAAGATACATGTAATAAATGATCCAAAGGACTTAAGGTGGAGTTTGTAATGACACCAAGGTCTCTGATCTTAACCACCACTCTGAAGGTACTTCCACACCGAGCGTGCCGTGCTGCGCCGCTCTGCAACGCGCTGCGCAAAGCATATTGCGCTGCGCGAAACTGCGCGGAACTGCGCGGAACAGAGGGCCATGTTCGCAGTTGCGCGGCTGTGATCCGTGTTGTGCGGGCTACACAATCACACTGATGTAGAAAATGGACCCGGCAAAGGCTGCTTCGGTTTTTATTGTTATTTATAATGATCTGTTAAAAAGAAGGAGAAAACCACGTCGTCATTGGGTCACCACCATGTATTAATATTTTAAAATTTTATTTTATTCTTTTAATGATTGTTGAGAAAAACATAAGCATTATCAAAATTATTTATTAAAAAACAAATTTAAATAGAAAATAAATGAAAACCAAATGCATGGATATAAATAACAAATATCAAAATTCCCCAAAAGATAACCTGTAAAGGGCCCTATTTTATAAAAAAATGTTTAATCGAGAATTTTTCACTGTCATTTTAAAGACTAGCCATTACAGAGTAGTTAAAACTTCTGAATTGTTATCCACAAAGGCATTTATAAATGTTTGTAAAGGGTTGTTAGCAGGTGGATTGTATACTTGTTGCAATGGAGGTTTAGGTGAAGGACTAGGACTAGACATTCGGGTAGACTAGACATTATTTATTTTTAATATGGTAATTATTGTCTTTCGGGTTCCATAACTCACTTCTAACTCGATATGCTTTAGATTTGTGCCACAGATGTTATAGTCATATAGTGTGAGTCACCGCACTTCTACTAAAGCTGATAAAATGACACTTCAAAACGTTCAATTCCATGGCGTTAAACATACACCAATTGCTAATGTTATCAAGAGAGACTTGAAGTTCATCCTGCATTTGAATAGAGGTGACTTTACCGAATAACTTGATGCCAGCGGAAAAACATTAAAAATTGGACTTGATGACTTTCGATATGTCGTTAATGAAAATGTTAAAAAGCAAAGGTCCCAAGTGGGAGCCTTGGGGCACACCCGACGTCGCAAAAGAGGGACTTGAAAAAGCTCGATCCCATTTCACCATAAGCGTGCGATCCATCTAGTAGCTTTGAAGCCATTGAAGCAGAGGCCCACTAATACCATGTCCTTCAAGCTTGGCAATCAGCAGTCGATGGTTTATTTTATCAAAGGCCTTGCTAAAATCCAATTATACACAGTCATTTTGGGCTGATTTCACAAAAGCGCTCATAATGTAATCTTGAAATACAAGAAGATTTGTAGTAGTCGTCCGGCCTCGAAGAAATCCGTGTTGTTCAGGAACGATGCGGTTACTGATTTGAAAGTAGAGGCAATCAAGAACCAGACTTTCATGAATCTTCGCCAGGACTGGTTGAATGGCAATAGACCTGTAGTTCTTGATATTATTTCTGCTGCCAGATTTGAAAATAGGTACCACATAGCTCTGCTTCAGGAAGGAAGGGAAATCCTCCGCAGAAAGAAGTGTCTTGAAGTAGATTGTGAGATGTGGTGCAATCACTGGAGCACAGTACTTTAATACAGCAGGTGGGATATCGTCCGGACCTGGGCCTTTATTGTGATCTAAGCTTAGTAGCTTCTGTTGAACATCTACAGCAGAGAAATTGCAGTTATTGATTGTTTAATTAAATCCAAAGTTATAGTCAGGGATCGGGATATGATCAGTTTCAAAAATGGATGCAAAGTATTGAGAAAATAGATTGCATTTTTCATCGGCATCAACGGCTTCATGAGAATCAAGGACCATTGTGGACTGAAAAGATGAAGAGCAGTGTTACGGTCAGGAGTAGGCTACACTCAGTTAACTAAGAATCATATCCACCTATGTAAACAAAATTTTACCAAGTTAACATATTTCATAATATATTTGACATCATGTATATAGTTACAGTGTAAGTATAAATATATCGAGTAGTGTTGGGAGACTTTATTATCTCAACCTCAGTATTTTAAATTCCAATTTTTTTCTACATTAAATTAATATTTATTGGCAGCTTATTCATCCAAACGAACTCCATAAGTTATGCACACACAAAAATTCAAACACAGATGCTACATTGAATCTGCACACTCATTCATTTGAATATTAAAAAATCTCAACCTGAGTATTGATACAAAAATAAAATGTTATATTTAACTAATTTATGTGTGATTTGTTGGTTTTGTAGTAGTTATAATTATATTTCAGCCTTTCTTCAGTCAAAAGTGTCGGTTTTGCCAAATGTATAATTCATTTTTTACTTAATTTCTAAAAGGTTTTGTATTATGAGAAAATTTTAATATATACTATATATATATATATATATATATATATATATATATATAGTATCATAATACTCAAATATATGAAATCAAATCTTATAGTTTGATTTTCACTCCAACTAAAACTCTTATTATATTATTGCCATTTTATAACGAAAACTTCGAAGTGTCGGAGAGCATAAAAGGTATTTAACTTTTATAAAATAGTTTATGAATTTTTTGGGTTGTATATTTCTTACTATTAATCAACATCTTTTATTTTTTCTCTTATTGTCTCAACATAATATCCAGAATTTCATCATAATAAAAAGAAAATGAGTTTTAAAAGTAGAACTTTAAGTAAAAGCACAAATAAATCGAACTAAACACAGACTATTTAATGACAAATAAAAAACCAGTGAAATATCTTCTATAAAGATGCAGATTTTAATGTAGTAATACCAGATTGGCCATAGATTTAGAACTCCATTTGGTGCTCTTGAAATAATGTAGTTGCAAAGAGGTCACTCGAAATTACGAGTTTAATTTCGGCTGCAATGTCCACAAGTTGGATCTAACTGGACGAGCCGTATTGTCTCTTTTGAGAGACGTATCACACTGTTTTACGAACTAACTATTGTCTCAGATACTGTAAAATGAGATGTAATAAACAATGTTAGGTGACAGGGGTGGTACAAGCAATTAACGTTCGTTATTTCCCAATTTTTACCAACATTAGAAGGGAAATAAACTGAAGTTCACCAGCGAGAACATTTAGTTGTTCAAACCAAAATGTTTATGTTAAACCATAAGGATTCACTGGTCGATTTGTATTTAAGTAAGTAAATGTAGAGCAAAATTGTGAGGGTTTTACAAGTCTTAGAAATGATGAAGGTGGTCTCAAATTAATGTTATTGGTTACAGGGACTTGTCAAAAAATAGCAGTGTTGAAAAATATTAAAGGAAATTTTAAATAGTTCAAACATTTGCTTAACAATAGCATGGGGATTCAAAAGACGTAACCTTTGTTTAAATTAAAAACGTGTTACAATCATCACACTGGCCCCTGCATTCATACTCACCTTAAAATACGCACCACAGAGTGCGTCCGTGTTTCAAATAAAGTCTCAATAGTCTCAAAGTCTCAAAAGTGTTTTGGTTGGATTTAAAAACTATAAAAATATTACATCAGTTATTGAAAATAATAAATTTATTATAGTTTGACGTTGCTATATTAAATTTAGTGACATTACTGGCAAAAAAACCTGTAGGAGCTACACTTTTCATTAAAATTATGGTTAAAAATTAACACCTGCTCTTTATGTCATCATCAACGACAAGTCGTTGCCCGTCGATAATCGATAGCTATAGCTCAAGTCATGGTGAGTGGAGTGCATGGCAGATTATAAAATGTACTTTTTTAGCGAATTTCCCATAGGGGATAAGCTATTACCGTAGGTCTCATGGTAAGACCTGAGCCCATGTTAGTTTTTGGTTTTGAGGTGCCTATAGACCAAAAATAATAGTCATTAAAATTTATATATATATGTATGTGTCCCTAGACACGATAACTCTCGTAAAAACGGTCCGATCGGCACCAAATTTGGTAGAGATGTGTAATCCTACGTTCATTCGGATGAGTTCTTAAACCGGATATATCGACCTAACGGAAGGGGTAGTTTTGAGGGGTTTTGTACCCCAAAAATGGGTTTTTTGCATTTTAATATGTAATTTTTTTGACCACTGCATTTAGCTAAAAAAACAAACAATTTAGTATCTTGAAGCTTTGTTCTATCTCCATTGGTTACCGACATATTAAAAAGTCTAAAGACAGTACATTGTATTTTTGGGCTCCTATGGAGCCCAAAATTGGAGAGTAAGGATGGAACCTTATTTTTATGGAGAATAAGGATGTGTTAATATTTCACTTACTAACCAATATTTTTTATGAAATTTGGTATTTAGCTTCATCAGGTTGAGATTCATATATTTATGGTAAAAAATATTGGTTTTTGTGCTTATCATGGCAGAAAACCTGCATACTCTTTTCCCATGTTAATCATATGGAAAATAGGCAAACTCCTTTATTTATGGACAGATATAGATTAAACTTAATGTTAGACTATATGCTGGCTTCATATAATCGAAATAAATTTTTTTATGCTAAAAACCTACTTTTAGTCTTCCCTATGGCAGCATACCTGCATACTCTTACCCTATATTTATCATAAGGAGAATAGACATTTATTTCCCTATTTTTGAGCCCGTAATGAAGTTTTGTTTTCAGGTTTATCTGGTCAAAATTAATATTACTAATTTGGAATTTCGCTGAGTACGCAGGTCTGCTGTGGCGGGGGTATTAATTTCTATTTCCTTTCAATTAATCAAATGTTTTACATATTTAAGTAACTTAAAACAATTTAGCAAAAAAAATTATTTATTTTTGATACCACGAACTGTAAAATTGAGTTGTTTAAATGGAATAATACTGCATTATTTTTTTTTCTTTCTATTAAAAGAATAATACATCAAAATTATATAGGTTTTAGGTACAGGCCATAAAAACCAAATTCTTCTTGAGCGTTTGCTCTTCTTCTGTATTTATACAAACACCTCGTGCGTTTACACGATTAAATTAATTGCAATGGTTTTTTTAATTTAGATTTTGGTTATATAAGCAATAAGATAAAGTTATTTTAATAAAGCCAGCTAATATAGAAAAAATCAGCTTTTATTTGGTACAAACTGCATATAAATCGGTTTAGTGGAAGTCTCAAATTGTCCATAGGATTGAAAAACTTTACTTTTTCCCTATGTTAATCGCCATAAGAAAAGATTATTTTTTTATTTTTTATCAATTAAACGTAAATATTTTTGAAATACAAAAAAACCTGCTAATATAGGACTGAAGACGTTTGTTTTGGTACAACTCCCATGTACATCGGCCCAGTAGGAGTCTCAGACGAACCGTCCAAAGGTGTTTTTTACCTTACTGTTTTAAATATATAGATTGGACAATCTCAACAATCAGATAGTCTTAAATGTATGACTGAACGCAACAACAAATGATTTAAACAATGGTGCTGAGTTTTGGGCACATTATCAATCAATCAATCAAATTTACAATGTAAGTTGTTAGCTTTAAAAACGCTATCCCATTTTTTACTCCTAAGAAGACACTTAAAAAGGTTTTCTTCATTGAAAAATCTTTTCACTGTAAATTTCGGAGAATTTGCGTAAAATGAATCAATTAACATTTTTCAACAGAACACGGTCATTCAGTTAATTACTAATTACTAATTAATAAGACTAACACAGACAATTAGCCTTTCGCACACTAGGGGCTTAAGCCAGTATAGTACGAAAGACCAAGTCTATCTTACGAAGATGGCAATGTATACATCTGTTGTGTATATAATATAATTTATTTGTTTTATCTTTTGTTATTAAAATTATGTGTATGAGTTTACTTTTTTTAAATATAATTAAAACTATAATAAAACAAAGTGGTTTGATTTCGAGCAACGGGTACAACAGTTAGTTGTATTTAAATTAGTCTTGTTGCCTCTACTGAAAAGTTATAGGCCTAACATACTTTAAAACATTAAACCAATGAACGAAATATGTAATTATTACCACGCAGAGAATAAACGTTAATAGTATAACTTAATGTAATTTAAAACAAGATTAACTAATTTAATGAACACCACTCTCATTGATTAACATAGCGGAGCGGGAGAGCCGTCACATCATGGAGCCCACTGACGTCATCAGTCATCATGTTGTGTTGACATTTTATCAATTTAACCACGATTGATTCCAACCTAGCTATCAGTCATGTCATCTTCCTCCTCTTCATCTTCCATATTACGGTAAAGTTTTTATTATATTAAAATCTTCTTCATTGGCTTTCTATTACTCTCTTTGATGCCCTAACTCAGCATTAGCAATCGCATTGCCACTTTCGGATTATACCTGAAAATATATATCTATTTTTACAAATGTATTCGTCAAGTACGGAAAGAATTTAGTAAGTTTAATTTCATAAATTTTATTAATGTTCATAAAGGCGATTCGCATGTTTTAGTGGCCGAAGGACATAAATGTTTTATTTTTATGTGGTTGAATCACAATAACGTTTTATGATTCTCGATAAAAAAAAATTATAAAAGAATATGTCTTCATACTAAAAGAAGACATATATATTCTAGTGTCAGTTCGCAAGGAAAACAGTGATATGTGAGAATACTGTGATTAATATTGAGGACTATTTGAATTAAATATCAATCTGATTAACATAAATATTAGATTTCCTAAATACAGCATTTTTATTTCATGTAGTTGTTTTAGCTAATAAATAATTGGTAGAGTAAATTTATTTAATACACAAGTACATAATTAATAACAATCATAATAGTCGCATTCATCAATAAGATATAGAAGTTAATTTTAAAAGTTCGTTATATTATAGGTTGTTTATGTTCTCTTAGTTTGACACCTAATTATCTGTTTTTTCCACAGTATTATTACATGTTAAACAAATAAAAATTTGTATTTTGCATAAAAATATTTTTATTTAATCGTCTGATTTATATTTGGATAAAAAGTATTGACTAATCTCTTCTGAACAAACTGTAAACATTTGATGTTTACATATTAAACCTGTAATTTCATTATTTATATAATTATTATTATACTATTTTTGGATTAAGTTAGATATTATATATATTTTCTACTAACGGATAGAAATAAATTTAAAAACAAGAATATGTGAACTTGCATGTATTTTGTTTTAAATAAATTCGTTTCGGTATTAAACGTCTCACAACCAATGCACTTCAATAAATGTAGAATAGGATTCAAAGAAGTGGAGCGTGAGAGAGCTATCTAATAAAGTCGCCAATAAGAAATCGCTAACTTTTATGTTTCCTTCGCGCATTATTTAATTAAATTATTCACCCTTTGCTACTGAACTGTGAATCAAGAAATATGGCACTATTTTTAAAGTTAAATTACTGTATTTGATCTATTTATACGATATTATTCGTTTTATGAATAAAGATGCAAAAATATATTTCCTATAGAAATTACATAGGTTTCTTTTGAATAGGTTACACAGGTTTCTTTACATGTTACTACAAATAAAATTATAAAGTAATGTAAAATAATTAAAATAATAAACTAAAATCGTATATTTGACAATCCATCTGAAAATAAAGTACAAGATCACCAGCGATCTATTACTCGTAAGCTTAAATGTCTGGACAGTAAACAAGATGTTCGTTGACATTAAATCGTCTAATGTTGTGGGACGTGTTGCCTCATACATACTGTATGAGTTGAAAACGCCATCATAGCCAAATATTGAGATGCACTTTGGAGTTTTCTCTTAACAGAAAGTTAAAGATTCTCATGTACGACAATTTTTGCATTTCATAACAAATTTTTAATGATAAAAAATGTATTATTACACTACATACATAACTTTAAGAGACTTAGGACATAACTTAATCTAGTTTTTAGATAGCATATTCGTACTCTTAATGTTTTTCAGCACTACATTACTAACCCGCTTTAAGTTTAATTAAATGCCTTTGAATTAAAAATAATATACACTAGAAACAAGTTATTAATCTGAAAAGTAGCTAGTTGGATTATTTTGTATAATTTACTGGACGTATGTATTGTATATGCACAGTATTATTTAGTTGTGATTAATATTACCGAATCATAGGCCTGTAATATTTTATAAATCTTTGAAACAATATTACAATTAAATAATAATATATTCAGCGTGAAATCAATAACTAATTTTTTGTACTTATTTAAAATCCGAATAATAAAACAAAACAAAACAATATCTTTTAAAATCAAGAAAAATATTGCATAATTATGAAAGTCATACAATTAGGTTTAGACGTATCAACATTAAAATATAAACTGATAAAACAAAGTTATTTACTAAATGTAACTCTTAAAATAGAAGATATTATTATTAAATTATGCCAATAGTTAACTTTTACCTAGCGGTGATATCGTAAAATTCGGATAACTAAAAAAATATTATTTACATATATTGTTTAGTGTCGCCATTGTGTCGTGACAGAATAAGAAACATTGATTACATTTGTAAATCTACTACGATGTTCAAGTTTGTAAAAATTCTATATTATATTTACTATTAATACGAAACAAAACTAAAATTAAAATCGCAGTCTTTGGTTTGAACGCCAGAAGAAGTCAATTAATTGTTAGTTTTAAACATGGTCCATGAAATTAACCCTTTTTAAATTTAGATTTACTTGTTGATTATATAAGACTATTTTTTTCGTCAAAGAAAACCTAATTATAATTAATAAAACACGCAGTAATTATTAAAATATAAGGAAGGTAAAACCCAAGCAATCTCAGTAATACTAGAGTTGAACGACTCAACGGAAATGCGGTTAGAGGAAATGTTGCATGACTTGTATTAGGGATTAGATCACATCCATGAAATTGTGGTTTCAGAGTTCTGCAACGCAATATTTCATTCAAGTTACCCCTTGTACACAACTGTACACCACTTTTAAAACATAACATAACATAAAATAAACATAACTCTATAAGTATTATATATGATGCGTAATATATAAATAAAGAAACATATGTATATTTATATATATCGTTTCCACTTACACCTAACATTTCTTCTTACTCCGGTTTTTTTAGGAGGGGGCCTGGGGATATTTTTAAAAAGCAATAATATAAAAGTTTGTTTCATTCAATAGTACCAGGGAGCCGAGCTTCGCTCTATAGAAATTTTTTAAACTAACTTATTTGTCTAGAAGAAATATTACTGTTATTCGTAAGCTTCTGGACTTTGCTCTAGTGGCCTTGCAGATGTATTGTATGTCGAAATTTAAACGTGTATACAACAGAATTATCAAACGTGTAACTGGCAACTTTTAAGTACACTGTGTCATAGAATAACTAACCTTTGTATCTTTGACTATATACACTAACGTGAGTAGACTTCTCACAGAGGCGTGTTTGTAAAATATTGACGGTAGTGAGATCTTCTGCTGCGTACATGAAGTACAATTGACTTATGATAGATAAATCAGTATTACACGCTTCTCAATCAAAGATAAAACATTTTATAAGTTATGTTTATGTTGTAAAGTGTTTTTGCAGCACTGAAAAACCCAACTGGATAATAACAACATCGATTGCAGCGAATATGGTGCTGCGTAGACCTAAAAGAACTTTCTAAATTTTGGTATCTAACAAAAAGCATTGGATAAGAAGTCTATCCACGTTAGTGTAGGTGTACATAGTCAATGGTTGTATTTAAAATTCTCTAATCTTTAATTCAATTCAATAATTTTAATAAACAGCTGTTAAAGATTTATTCTTCACGGCATTGGATTATTTTGGTAAATATTCATATCCAGTTATAAGGGTAAACACTATACAAAACTTAGTATATTTAAATTGTAACACAAGGTTGTTAAAGCATTCCCAGAGGTAAAAACCCCTACAACCTTATATGTGATTAAAACATCTTGACGATGTCCTCCCAACCTTCATAGGGCTCCGCCTCCCACGGACATCCTCAATATTACCATGTTATTCTTACGGAAGCAATATTTTAGTAATGAACACATGAAAACATTTAGTAAAATTAATTAATAAACAGCTGCTCTCATTTAAAGCATTGAGGGAAGATTGGTAATAAAAAAACTTAAGCATATTATAGCATATTATAGACTTGAGGCGAGTGAGAGAAGCAAACGAGCTCAGCTGAAGGACATACAATTTCTCGGGTTGGCATTGCAATTTGAGTACCGTTGCAAAGCAAAGGTTATCAACTAGTAAAATCTATAAATTTAAAGCATAAACTGCATTCATTGTTCAAACACCAATGTATACCAATTTATACAGAACCGAATAAGTAGAAACATTTCAACGAGGTTGAAATAGATAATAGCCTATAGTGGAGTGCGACTTGATAAGTAATCTTGTCGGCTGATGATTGGTGCCATTTTACCAACGATTCCCAACATTTCTTTTTAACCATACTTTGGTTTACACTTGTCCATGCTATTAGACATTTTACCCACAGTACGAAGATTCTGTGGTAGCTAATCTCAAAAGCCTGATCACAGACCATAATTTTAAAGGCAACAATTAATCCCACATTTTTAAAGTATAATGTGTGATTTTTTAATCATGTTACAACCAATCAGAATACCTAAAATGGGGTAACAGAGAAAATGAGGGTATAGTGTGGGTGGTTACCAAGGAAACGGCGGAAACCATGGGTAAAATGGCGCGAATGATCAGGGACAACAAATTAACATAACAAGAATAACAATTTTAACCTCGTTGGGACATACCATAAAAAAAATCGTTCGGCAATCGAACACTAGAGGTAAATAAAGCTGTAAAACTATAGGCATATATAGGATTACTACTCCCTATTGTAACGGAAGAGCTCGTTCTACCTATTATATAGTCCAGTTCAACAGCGGTGGCGGCTGAGGGATTAGGACGGCCGGGGAGGCCTCCCTTCTCCTTGCCAACCCTCGGTCGGCCGCTTCGGGTCCAGGCCATGAGTCACCCATTGGGCAAGAGGTGCTATTAGTACAACTTTCGTTACTTCACAATATATTGTCATCTAAATGCCATTTTTGAAACCTTTATAAATTTACAAGAAAATTAAGCCCAAGATCGATGTTAATACGGCGGTTGTACCTATTTTTACTCTTAATTTAATTTTGGACCTGGAATACTCAATGTTATCGTATTAACATCATTCTTGGGCTTGATTTTCTTGTAATTTTATAAAGGTTTCAAAAATGGCATTTAGATGACAATATATTGCGAAGTAACGAATGTTGTACTAATCGCACATCTTGCCTAGTGGGTGACTCATGGCCCAAGCCGGCAACCATGAAAGTCCGCACCAAAACCTGTCCGTCGGCAAAAATCATCCAAGCGTTATTAATGACACAATGAAAGTCCGCACCAGGAAGATTTTGCAGTGGCCTCAGGTAGTCTCCCCTCCACAGCGCCGTCTTACCCCTATTTCTCTTGTCTTTTGTGTCTTTATAAATGTCAAAATGAGCATACGGTATTTGTTTCCAAAAAATCAATACAACAACAAACTGCTTCCAAATAATTTTGGCCATCTTTTTTCAATTCAACAAATCAGCATCGTGTCGTAACATTTTGTCCCAGGTAACAATTTGTCCCAGTAACATTTTGTCCTAAATTCCTCAGGCGTCCAACTCTCTACATGCACCCTAGTAGGCCTAACAACCTGTCCCAAAATTATTTGACAGGTCTTTACTAACTATTTGGTTCTTCATTTTCATTTAATTATAGGTGATATTTGTAGAATTGCATTTGAATTTAATACAAAAGCATTAGTAAGAATGATGATAACAGCTGTTAACTTAATAATTAGAACCCACGTGTTACGGATTCAACATGCGTTTCAACAAATATATACACCGACCGGAGTGCATCACCCTTAGTTCTACATTGAAAAAGTCTAAAAGGCGAGTGAGCGAAGCGAACGAGCTCGTCTTGAACAAAAAATAAGTCTTTTCTACTGGCATTTTAGCGCACTGTCTGTAACTGATATTACTATAAAACATATTACTGTTTGAGTGTGAGCAAGTGCTCGGCCCCCAGGTGCTAATACGTAAAGACACCGATTTCCATGTCATTTCTAAAGCCCGGACTCTCCTTTCGGCTACCCTTTTTTCTATGTTTTAGGACAGAGCACAGACACTTTCTTGAATGCACAAAGCATTATTTCTAAAGATAATAAATTTAACATAATTATTAACATGGTAGTCTCTAGAGGTCCGGGCTGTTTTGCTGTTGTCTTGTGTCCGGACTCTCAAAATACAGCCGGCGGCTGCGAAACGAAACAGATTTCCGGGAGTTTAGCAGTCCTTAGTGTCCCCGACCTTTAGCGGTGTTTTGACATACACTACCGAATTATTAGCTACACGGTTGTTAAGGCGTTAATTTTTGTAACTATCAAATAACACCGTTATTTCAATCTGCGATCCTCTTAGGAAAGGCCGGTGCTCCATACGGCCGCATGCCGCTCGAACTGGACCTGCTCTTACTACCTGAGCTGCGTTCCTCAACCCTTGTCAATTTTTCGTTGGGACAAAATGTTACCTCATTAGCTGATTTAATCAACTGTAAAAGCGATTGGGAGAGAATGTTACTGATTTTCCAAGAAATTTGAGTTAGGACAAAATGTTACTGGGACAAAATGTTACTGAACCAATCAGCATAACTCGTAAATAACAATTACATCTTATGGCGCTATCTGTGTTTCAAGGGTGTCATTCTTGGTTAATTGATGGTATTTAATTCCTCATAAGTATGTCACTACTTATTCGGTTCTGTATACATTGACAATTACAATTTGTAAACCTATTATAATCATATGATTTGCAACTATGCTTTTCTTAACGTTATATTATATACCAAGAATGTATCGCTCAATACCGGGTTTCCAATCGTGCTTTTGTAGATTATGCCCAACTATGCCCAACCGCCAACAAAACTAATAACTTTTCTTGTTTTCAATGCACAAACTGGCTACATGGTTAAAACACGGGACTTACATTTCAGAGAAAGTTTTATAATCATGTGATCGCTCCAATGCTTTTCTTATGGAGAAAAATGATTTTTATTAACGATTTTACTAAATATTCCGAGCGTTTTGAGCGTTTTGATGAATTAAACTACCATTATTTTGTACCCAAGAATAGTTATTTTCCATCCGGAACGGTCTCCCGCTTGTACTTCGCGAAATAATTTCCAACCACAAACCCCACTACAAAACTTTCTCGTTTAATATAATAGGATAAATCATAATAAGATACAAAATACTTCTTCTTCATAATTTGATGAAGATTCAAATCACTAACGTTACTGCCAATTAAAGAGAACCTAGTAGCATCCATTGAGACAAAACTAACGTGATAGCCTAATGGTTCCATTGTTTCCTGTTAAACATTAAGAGCAGTACGTTTGTTTCTGTTTGAATTGAGTTTCCATGTACACACGCTATAACACGCATTGCAATGCTGGTGGTGGTGTTTGGTGTTGTACGCCTAGTTGCTGTATATATTGGAAAAACCAACCTCTAACTCGGCTTCTTTTACTGTATGCGCCAAAACAAACAGTAACGAAACTGAATCAGCTGTAGTTGCATTTTCGATACACTGTTTCTACTTTTCATTGTTGCCACGTCTTCGTGTTTAGTTTCCTTTTCTTTTATGAGGTTAGTTTGTCCTGTCATGATGCTGACTACTGAAGAGAAAGTTTTTATCGTAGAGCATTAGTTTCAGTCTTACAGAATTCGATGTGCGAGTGGGCCAAGCTTGACACAAACTACATTATTTCATTAGCTTAACGTTTGGGGAATGTGGAAGGACAACATTTTACGTGAGGACCCATGTCCAACTCAAGGAAAAAATAACTATATTTATTAGGAGTCTGAAACAATCCATCTTCACCAAAATTACATAAAACCTTCGAGCACGAGTGTTTTCCTAAACTGGATGGAGGACATAATGAATATGTTATTCAGTTTGACCCATGTTGCTTTCTTTAACTTGTATATGTTGGTAAAACTAAGTAAATAAAATCTTACACTTTCAGTACGGTACTGTTATTTTGGCACATACTGTACTTGGAGTTTCATTTAATAAAACTGCTGTACAAAGTTTTGTCAAAACAAGTAAAGAAAATCTTACAAAGTTAGAATTTTCTTCAGCCACTCATCAAAAATAAAAAATCGCTGTCTAAAAGTGCAGTAACTTATTCTTCATTTAGAAAATTTTAAATAAATTCAAATGAATAATTAACAGTGAGCAAAGAGTGACGAATTATTCAAACTAAAAAAATCGTCTTATTTAGAACGGTTTAAATTTAAAATAGTTAGACTCTTTTTGAAATATTATTGACATGGTTGTGTTTTTATTGTTATCGATATTGTAATTGTTATGGTCTTATAAACTTACTAAGTTATAAACTTATTTCTATAAAAATTATTCTGTTCACAATATTTTACAATCCCATATGAACAATCTTTTGCAAAGGTGTAATACTTGTATTGTACTTGAAAATTACACTTTGTTGTTGTTTTTTGTTTTTTTTTACAAATTTAACAAAGTGACTTTCAGTATCCTAATCTTATTTATAACTAACTGAAGAACAAGACCATTATTTGGTGAGAGAACAACTACAAGGTATGGACAGTAAGTCAGTCACTAGGTCAGGCATTTGTTGATTGGGGCACGACTCTGCACTGCAATCCTTATAACTATTCCAATCGACATCCGTATGTGTTCTCGTTCTTTTCAAGTGTTAAAGAAACAGATTCAAGAGTCTAAAAAATCGTAGGACTCAGGTTCGATGACATTTCATACAAGTAAGATTTGATTATCAGTAATATATGTATATCTTCACGTTACTGGGTTTATGCACAATATTAAAAAGATAATCAAAATTTTATCAGAAACCACATCTAGATTAGGCCTTCTTGTATTTTAAGAGTGCTCTTTCCATCCATACATAAAACATTTATTTTTTTACTAAAACTTACAATTTTGTCATTTCAGTTATTTTAGAAAATACCTCGATCCTACAGCTAGTTGTTTGTAAAATTGACTTTTCAAATTTAAAGCTTAAACTTACAACGACTGGTAGCACGTAGGCGATATATATATATATATATATATATATATATATATATATATATATATATATATTGTTTGTTTCATAACAATAGCCTGCAAGCAAATCTTAAGCAACTAACTTTTATCCTTAACAGTCTATTAAATAATTCAGATTCACAGTTCAAAATAGATTATTTACACTTTTTGATGTTCTTAAATTTTTGTTAAAACTATGGAGTAGATATTTTATTTTAAAAATGATTTAAAACATTTTTTCATATTAATGATAGAATAAATTATTTTGAATTTGCTATTCACAAAAAAATTTTTGATTTTATATGTTTTGTATTCATAAATAAATAAAATTGAATAGTTAATAGTTGCAATTGAAACATAAATATTAAAGATTCATATTTTACGTTTAGTGACTAACAATGCCAAGTATTTTCTTAGTATAATATTCTCTTGAATGTAAGATTTTCTTAGAATCAAGGTTTTTTTACATTAAATTGTATTATTATTTGGTAGCATGGAATCAATAAATTTTGTTTAGCCAGAATTTGTGTGTTGTATTGGTTATTAGCGACTTTTATGATTGTGTTTAAGATTTTATCATTTAACTACTAGTACCTGGAATTGGGGGCCGAGCATTTGCGCGTTAAACTTGAACGTTTGTTTGTAGTCATATGTTTATACTGGAGCACGTGGTTCGTGTTTAGAGAGTTAAGTCATCTGTTTTCAGCAACTCTTTTGTTTTTATTTTAAACTCCATGAGACGAATGTTAACATTTTTTTTATTTCAATTCAAGATCATAAGAAAATAATATTGCTTCTATCATATACCAATATGGATATTATTTTTATTCCAAAATTAAGTTTTATGCAAAGTTTGATGAAATATTGTTTGAGCCCTTTTGGAGATCCGTGTACATAAATACATACATACATACATAAATATATACATTATTCGTATTAGAGTATAGGACTATCCTATCAACCATTCAACTATACCAGGTAAATGGCTAAAAATGACATTCATAGACATAGAAACACGGCATAACGTCATGTTTTTATTCTTTATGAGAAGTAAACCGTTTTTATGTATACTTAAAATCAAAAGCTATTATTTTGTTGGTTTTCAACGTAAAAAATACAAAAAGAAAACATTTTTGCAATATCACACGACATGTAAAAATGTGCCTCATTTTTTGTAAATTAAAATCATTGAAAAATAACAAGTTATATTAAAATTCAATATAATCTCAATAACTTGTTGCAAAAGTGTTGTTTTTCGCTAAACTTTGGTGTCTTTATTTTAAACTGTTTTTAATTTTAATGGAGTAATATTGTAAGAAAAGCCAAATTTTGGATTGTACAATTGCACCTGGTTTATAATTTTTTCGATGTTAGGCCCTAATAACCCCTAAAGAAGAGGACTTTCCCATCAAAGAGCATTTCTATAATGTATTCAAACAATTGTATGGTAAACTGTGTTTCAGTTTTGTAATATCCCATGTAAGATTCAAGCGTTGGAAAATGCATATGAATATAATTGGCAAATATAACGAATAGCTGTGAACGGGAAGTAAGTATTATACGGCGTATAAAGAGTGAACTCATAATTTAGGAGTTTAGCTCCAGCAACCAAGTTGGTCGCAACTTGTCTCAAGTGTTGGGCACAGCTGAAGCGAAACATAAAGTTTCCTTCGGAGATTCTCGCCCTCGTGCTATTGTGGCTTAATAAGGAGAACATACAACCTTACCAATAATATAAATCAATACTGTTTACTCAAATGGATATTTTACTTTCTGGTTACATTTGCGTGTATAATCTGTGTATATTATACGTTCAAATATTTTGCACAATAACAGTCATATGTTATCGTGGCTACCATATGACCTTTAAGGTACATTCGCAATTGATTGCTAAATTCTTGTAATTTTGTTGAGTATTATTACCCGATTTTACCCCTCCCGTATAAAATCATATATTCAATGAATATAATACAGTAAATGGATAACATTTACTATTTCTTATCCATCTCTCTTAGATGTAAATATTTTTTTGTTCTCAAGATTTATAAGAAGATATGAAGGATTTATGTTTTTATTAATATTTTAAGTAAACCTACATTAAACTAGCCTATAAGTTTAGTTTCAGTCCTAAAACAGTTGCGTGAGCAAAACAATGCAATAACAAGCGGATCAGTTGCTCGTAAGGCATTTCATAAGTCACGGAATGCCCAACATTTGACATGGGATAAGGCATCTGTACATCAAGTTGCCAGATACACTTTCCTTCTGTATATCGTGCCTCTATTTTCGTTCTAAAAGAGTAATTTATAGTTGTGTAAAATATATTTTTAAAACATAAATATTTTATGCTCTATCTCGTTCACAACTTAGTTTTTTAGTTTAATAGTAACGAAAAACAGGGGTTAGCGATGTTTTTTCAGGTAAAATGAAAATTTAAAGTCTCAATGCATTTCGAAGTAAATGTTAATGACACTCATAAACTATGAAGAAAATTTGATTAATTAGTAAACGTCTCTTAGTTGTAAATATGCATTAAGTGTTGTTTTAATATTGTAATAACCTTTTTATGTGGAGTAAAAACATATTTGTGATTCAACTACCTGTATAAGCTGTGTGTTATATGTATAATAATGCTAATAAGACAGTTAAACTATTCTTAAATTGGTTCAATTCTTAATAACATTATAAACAGAAGAAACATAAAAATTAAATGTTGCACTAACACCACATGCCATAACTTAAGTTAATAACTTGTTACACCAAAGAGTACTCAGCCCATTCTGGTTATTACGAACTTACAATGTCCGGCGTTTTTATTTTTATACCTTTTAACATATTATCAATTAGAACTATGAACACATTAAAAAGTAACCAAATAGATGGTTTATGGTAAAAACATGAATTGTTTACAAAAAAATCTGTATTAAAAAACAAGAACAACAATATCATAATCTTTTTAAAATTTTTAAAACTTAATTGATTTAATTTTTCTGTGTTATTTTACTATAACGTAATCTTTACCAGGAAAATCTAATTTTATCTGTGGAAAGATTTGTTGAAAACTTTAAAGAAAATGTATTAATAAGTTATATATATTCTCATAAATTATTAGCTTCCTTAGACGTTAGAGAACAAAGATTTCATCTATGTTAATAAGAATAATAATTATAAAATATAATTGTATTAATAATAATCAATAACCGATTTTGAAAACAAATAGTACAAACAATTTGGTACAAGAAAACAATTATCTCAACAACTGGCTGAGATCTAGACCAACGTGACACCTCGAAAAGCCTCAATATCAATAGTATACCTGTTAAAGTGTTTTATAAGACTGGGACGGTGGCGTCGTCCTGTAATACAGCTACTTGGAGGTTACGAATTGTGAATAGCTATAAGGCATGGCTTGCGGATGCGGAATTACATGGTGGGGATTAACTTCCGCACTATAGTGTAGTAAAATTAAGCCAAAATATGGCTGGAAAATGAAATAATTTTTGGACAGCTAATTTTTGCTGAAATGTGTTCTATGCCATCCCCTGACCTCCCTCAGAAAAGTCCCCTGAAATCCCCAGTGGGCAACATGCCTAAAAATGATGGGATGGCCCACGTGGAGTCAGAAATAAATCTTTCTTCGACCAATGGGTTTATGTACATCAAATTAAAGCTCTTAAGTAGTAGAATTTAATGCCGCAAACCCCATCTCAAAAGGTTGCCTGAGTCGAAAACGGCAGCCTTTCAAACTTTGAATAAAAAACACATTTTAACGTAAACGCTTAAAAATGTAATAATTTTCGAAATACTTGACCTTTCGAGGTGCGGTTTGCGGCAAACGGTTGCTTGTACAATTACCTAAGCAAATAGGGATAGTTTGACATATGCCCATCATATTACCCTTGAACCACCCTCTACATGGACGTCCCAAAGAGGGAGTTTTGAAAATTTTTTCTTAGTCCATAGCCATGCTATACATCATTTTAAAGGTCTTATTAAGGAGAGTACATAGCCGAAAACCAGACCTCAAAAGGTCAAATAAGTCGGAAGTTATTGTATTTCAAAGTTTTGATAATATTATTGTATTCTAAACTTTGAACGCCTGCCATTTCACTCCCGACAGTTATATTGAGTTCGGGTTTACGGCATTGTATTCTACATTTGAAGACCTTTAATTTGATGTATATAAACCTTCTGGAATGTATTTATATTTAGTATGCTTAATATCTAATTTTAATGTAACTCCTTATGGGCCAACCCCTCATTTTTAAGCGTGATCCCCATATGGGATTTCTGGGGACTTTTCGGAGGAAGGTCAGGGGACGCCATAGAACACATTTCAAAAGAAATTGGCTTTCCAAAAATTATATCATTTTTCCCGACTAATTTTACTACACTACTAGTGAATACTAGTTCATCCATAAAGAACATCCTCATAATTAGACCAATTCGTATATGAGGTCGAAATTGTGGTTCACATCGTATCCCTAACACTGATAAAATCGATCGATTAAATAGAGTAACGAATTTATCGTATCATTTAGAACATTGATGAGCTGTTTCAATATTAAATTAATATTATATAACATCGATTATTGAATCGCTCACTTGGTATCCCCAGCACTAATGAGCTATGCCTCACAGACGGATGAGTCCAGAATCAATCACTACTCGAATCGAATTCATTATCCTTCAAGTTGATTTCAATCAGCAGAATATCAGCTCTGCACTCAAGAACACAAAAATTACATACAAAATTACATTGTTTACTGAAAAGTATCATCCGATCTCAACATAATTAAAATATGTTTTTATAGTAAATAAAAACAAACATTATTGAGGTTTATACTTGGTATTATATTAGCCTAAAACAATCATATTACAGGCAATAGAAGAGTTCTTTCTTTGAAATATGCCTTATTTTAAATATGCTTTAAATAAAATCCATTAACTGAAAACTGAACTAAATATAGTTTTAAAGTTGTAAAACCGTAATCCAAATAAAATCCTCTTAACCCTCCAGAGGTCGCTTGAAATTTAAAACGCCGTCTCTCGCTCAAGGAGGTTTCCTCCGGGTTTTAAATAAATGTACAAAATGTATTCTAAATACTTTTATTGTTTTAAATAAAAACAGAAAATGATTATAAAATATATTTCACGCTTTGTCCCTGCAAAACAGAGCAAAAGTGGTAAAGTTAATTTAACAAATTAATTATTTTTAACTATTATGGATTATACTAAACATATTTCACTTTTTTTACTTAAACTTAATATTTTTCAAAAACAGTAGTAGTGGGGAATGGGGGCTTTTGGCTCAGTTCAAGGTCACCTGAGGGATGACGTCATCGATGACGTCATCGAGGTCAATGACCTCATTGATGACGTCATCGATTGCATCATCGATGACGTCATCACCAATGACGTCACTTCCTTGACGTCACACCCATGACGTCACAAAAATGACGTGCTGATGACGTCATCACCCCTTACGTCACCAAGATGACGTCATCGATGTCACAAAGGTCAAGGTCACGCTGAAACCTAAAATTTTTTGGCACTTTTGCTGTTTCTCGCACTACGCTCCGAGTTTCAGTCACAGTTACCATGGACCTTGACAACTTGGAGCGAAATTGCGATGAGAAACAGCAAAAGTGCTGAGGAAACTTGAAGTTTGCAACGTGACTCTGCCTAAACCGTCATGTGACACCGCTCGGGTGACCTTGAACTGACCCAGAAGCCCCCATTCGACCATTACTGCAACCGCGATGCGCACCCTAAGACAGACACCGAGCGACTGGCTGTTCGGCTCCGCGCACTCTAGGTATATGGGAAGTGGTGGGGGAATTGCGATGATCTTGGGAAACTTAAAAATGCCAAGTCAGGTAGCACTGTTTCGGTGCTACCTTAAATTTACATGTTAAAGTGTGATGACCTTGAGGTTGACTGTAAATTTGAGACTTAGGATTGTTTTTAAAGATGTATCTAAAGAATCTTCAGATTTGAGTCAACACTTAGAAAAATTTACTCTTAGTACAACTGTTTAATGTGTATTTACCAGAGTTTAAGTGTGGTGACCTTGAACTACCTGAAATTGTCAGGAATCGGAGTAGCAACCGCGATGTGCACCCTACGACAGACACCGAGCGACTGACTGTCCGGCCCCGTGCACTCTAGGTATATTGGCTCAAGAGACTAAGACTCTAAACTGTCAGGAATGGGAGTAACCAACTGAATTTTGCAAGGAAAAGTCATTTCATCCAATATTTTAAACAAATCCTCATCAGTAAAACTGACACTAGTCTGTTTTGTATAAAACTTAGGGTGTCCGCGCAACAGTTTGCGCCACTTAGCTAAAGTCGAAACTCTCTTAACTTTGAGTGGTGGACAGTGAGCAACTAATAAAGCCTTAACACGGCTAAGTTTCTTACCTAAAGTGTCCCGCGACATGGCTTCTCCTCACAAAAGTCCGCACAATACTGAGAGACTGCTTGTAGAGCATGAGTCAAGGGAAAAGAGGTGGGGGAAACAGCAGGAGTGGGGGAAGGTCACAGTGGTGGGGGAAGGTGAGGTGGTACGCTGGAGTATCGCATCACTTCACCATGAGCTGTCCTACAGTCAACACACTGTTCTCTTGGCCCGAGTTGGCACTAGAAGAAACATTTCTGTACAGCTTAGGCTGTGAGAGCCGAGGAAGCAAAGTCAAAGTGGAAATTGTGTTAAACTCCAAGATGAAGAGTCTCCTAAATAAACTAATTGTATCCCTGCAATCCCCTATAACTTTAGAGAAATACCACTTTATTAAGCGACACCTTATACTTTGGCAAAACGAAGTGGAAATGGAAAAGATTACAGTAAAATTAATTTAACTTATAGCTCGGAAAATTAATTTAACTTATAGCTCGGACTGGACACTCATGGCGATACTACATGGCGTGCAAACGCCACCCTAAACATTACAAGTTAGGTTCTTAAGAACCTCTGGTACGATAACCGATGTGCTAGAGTTAAAGTGTGATGACCTTGAGTCAAAACACTGAAATACTACAAGTCGATATCGTCCCAGAGTTAAAGTGTAGTGACCTACATTCAGAACTTGTAATATTACTTACATATAGAGAGCTAGAGAATAGCGAGACGCACCGCATGGAAGCCGGAGACATACTGGCGAAGCGGTGTTGTGCAGCCTAGGGACCCAGTTGTGGTGGGGGTATAGCCGACACTTAGAGTACAAGTGTTGCGGGTGACCTTGACCCACTTAACTTACCTCGACCCCCCCCCCCGACAAAAAGTGCGAGCACCCCCCCTCCCCCCCCCCCCGACAAAAAGTGCGAGCCCCCCCCCCCCCCCCCCCGACAAAAAGTGCGACCCCCCCCCCTGATATCCTGGGCGTGGCAGCCCCGGTGGGGATATAAGGGGGCCCAGCCAGAGCCGGCTCGCAGTCCGCTCCCGCGCGTTGAACGTGAACGATCGGGACGGACCGCCATAGGCATCACTAAACATTGAATGGCGCCTTCAGTGTTTAGCGAAGTCTACTCTAACTTTAAGACTTGTATTAGTTGTAAGATATTGCGCTTGCGTTTGGGTATTGCGAATTGTTCTATATTAGAGTGTTTTACTTGTACCCTATGTCTCCTGTGTGTGTGTCTTTTATCCTTTGTGTCTTGTTTGTCATATGTGTTTAATGTGTATGTGCTTGTTCCAGCATTGACTACGTTGAGCTCAATTGTGTGTTGTAAGTGTATACGCTAAGGTTTTTTTTCAATTTTTCTAAAGTGTATACGCTTGTTGTAGCATTTCCCCCTTGAGCTTTTGCAATGCTCAAAGTAAATCGTAAAGACAGGGAACGGGAGTAGGCCCCCCGTGTAAAGTTACTTTTGTATAATTGTTAGGCTCCTCTCATGCATGCTTCAATGCGGCTGAGAACTCTCATGCATGCTTCAATGCGGCTGAGAAATAGGAGTTGGTCCGTTTGTACGCCTATACGGGGGTAATGAGCCGATGGCCTCTGCACTCGGACCGAGGACGTAAGCCACTAGGGTGTCCTCATTTAGTTTCCCTTCCGGAAACTCAAAATTATGTAAATGAAACTTTGTTAGCTATTTGTGTTTTTTTGTCCCCAAGGCCCCCGAACATTCGTGGTTCGCCATGGATGTACGGGGGCCGAAATTTTTTAATGTTCGTATGGCCTTGACCTAGTAAGAACGTATATAAATTTACTGCATTGCTGAACTTAAATATTAAATATTAAAGATAGGGAACGGGAGTAGGCCCCCGTGTAAAACCACTTTTTATAATTAATTGTTAGGCTCCACTCATGCATGCTTCAATGCGGCTGAGAAATTGGAGTTGGTCCGTTTGTACGCTTATACGGGGGTAATGAGCCGATGGCCTCTGCACTCGGACCGGGGACATAAGCCACTAGGGCTGTCCTCAACCTCTTTCAAAATTATGTAAATGACCTTTTGTTAGCTATTGGAAAAGTTATTTGTTAGCAATGCAGTAAATTCTTAAGTCTTGCGTGGTGAAGGTTAGACGACATTGGATGTTGCCTGTTGTCATAGTTGGGTCTCTTCGGAGGCTACAGCGATGACAACCCAAGTGCCCCAGGTGGGGCTTAATTTTTTTAAAGTTTTTTCGTGACCTTGACCTAAATACAGTAATGACCCCCCCCCCGAACTTTTTTTGAGAAAAAATTTTGACCTTGACCAAAAAAGTTTTTTGCTCCGGACGAGAAGTGCCCAAACAAAAAAAATTTGTACAAAGTAGTGGATTTAGACCAAAGATCATTGGTTTATCAAACCTGTTGAAGAATAAATTGAAAATGGGTGTTTAAAAGCCAAATCTACTACATGATTAATAAACTGGATGTATATGACGTCACCTTCCCCCACCCTTCAACCTCGGGTATAAAGGGACCCGGTTGAGCGCGCTGCTCATTATTGCGTGGACATTCACCGAGTGCACACTCAAAGCCAAACTGTAAAAAAAATGGCTCTTTGCGATATTTGTGGTGAGTTTTTCCAAGATGAAGATATCTTTGTTTTACACCGAGAATTGCATCATGAAGAGAACAGAAAAGAAGAGATTGTTGTAAGTGAAGAAGACTTGGATGCGTTTGATCGGTTATTGGAAAACTGCCAGAAGCAGATGGACGACTGTGATAGCTATCTACAGTTACACCGAGAATTGCATCGTGAAGAGGACAGAAAAGAAGAGATTGTAGTAAGTGAAGAAGACTTGGATGCGATTGATCGGTTTTTGGAAAAACCCCATAAGCAGAAGGACTGGGCTAGCTATTTACAGTTAATGCAAAGAAGAAGACCAAGTGTTATTCAATTTGCCGGAGCTGGACCATCTACAGCTGGAGGATTTATTCAAGAAGAGAAAATGGAAGAAGAAGATACGGAAGAAGTGGAAGATGTAAGACAACTGCGTACCCAAGAAGAGGATATGGAAGATATAAGACAACTGCGTACTACAGCCTTGCCAGGACCAGTTGTAATTCATTTCAAAATTAATAACGTGCAATTAGAATTGGAAAATTTTATAACTCAAGCTAAAAAACTAGTTGTAAAAACATTGACGGAAGAATTGGCAAGATTGAACTTTATTAAATTTGGATTGGTGTTGGAGGCTATGTTTACTAATACCGATGGCGAAAATTCACCGAGAGCATTCATTGCTAAAAACCGAACCCTTACAACCACATCTGATATCAACGAAATTTTAGAAGAATGTTTGGTTGAACTGCTAGTGAAACTTCAAGAACATGAAGGAAGAGGATCCGGCTGGACGCTATCATCAATTGAAGGTATGGATGTGAGGGTTCACAAGCATGGATATGGTATGAGAGGAAGCAGCTTTATCCCTCTACCAAAGGTGATCCGAGATACAAGATCATGTATCAATGTGAAAAATGAGGATAATGAATGTTTCCGGTATGCAATGTTAGCAAAATATGTGGGACATAATGCCATTAGACCTAGCATAGCATACGAAGCTGTTCAACACCACTATAACTTCCAAGGTATGTCATATCCTGTTAGTCTTAATGATGTTGCTAAATTTGAAAGAAAAAACCCAGGAGTTTCAGTTAATGTGTTTGGTTTAGACGAATCAAATAACGTATACCCGTTACGAGTTACAAAGACTGAACGTCAAAATCATACAGATTTGCTGCTATTGACCAAAGGTGAAATATCACATTATGTTTACATCAAGAACTTTGAAACTTTGGTTGGACGACAAGTGACTAAAAAGAAAATTAGAGTAACAGTGTGTAAGAGATGCTTTTGTTTCACAAATAAAGACTTGAGACGTGGAGGATCAGAGTGGTTGTCAGAACACCAACGTCTTTGTAATGACAACTATGAAGTGAAGATTAGTCTGCCACCACCATCTAGAGCATTTGTCCAGTTCAATAAAACAGTTCACCAATACCGGATTCCACTAGTTATCTACGCTGACTTTGAATCCACGTTAGTGCCACAGGAACTTCCGGATGGTGAAGTAACTAGAAGAACCAAATATCAATTGCATCAACCTAACAGTTTTCGCTTATTGGTGAAATCTACTTTACCTGAAGAACAATTGCAAGACTATGGCTTAACATCCACTCCAATACTCTACCGTGGTGAAGAAGCCGCTAAGTATTTTGTAGACCAGTTGTACGACATTGCTGAAAAGGCGCAACGCTTATACGGTAATGTTGTACCTATGGAACCTTTGAACCAAAATCAACAAGAAGAATGCAATTCGGCAACAAGATGTTATTTATGCAAGAAGAGCTTCAGTGAAGAAAATCAAAAAGTAAGAGATCACGATCACCTGACAGGGTTATACAGAGGAGCTGCTTGTAATTCATGCAATATAAATTACAAACTGCCAAACTTTATCCCTGTCGTGTTACACAATCTTAGCGGCTATGACTCTCACTTTATTATCCCAGAGTTAGGACGAGATGATGGAAAAATTGAAGTATTAGCTGAAACATTGGAGAAGTACATCAGTTTCTCAAAAACAGTAGGTAAAATTAAACTTCGCTTCGTAGACTCTTATAGATTTATGTCATCTAGTTTGAGTAAATTGTCTGAGAACCTAAGAAGAGAAGACCTAAAAGAAACCAGCAAAATTGTACCTGAAGATAAATTGGACTTAGTAATGCGTAAAGGAGTGTTCCCCTATGATTACATAACTTCTGTAGAAAAATTTGAAGAAACCAGTCTGCCACCGATTGAAGCCTTCAATAGCAAGTTAAATGAAAGTGCAATCACCGTTGAAGACTACAATCATGCTTGTAATGTTTGGAACCAACTAAACATTCAAACCTTAGGGGAATATTCTGACTTTTACATAAAATTGGATGTAACTCTGCTGTGCGATGTGATGGAAGAATTTCGAAACACCTGCTTCTCCGCCTATGGACTGGACCCTCTACACTCGTACACATCTCCAGGATTAGCATGGCAAGCTATGCTAAAGTCAACCAACTGTCGATTAGAACTTCTAACAGATATTGATATGGTGCTCATGATAGAATCTGGTGTACGAGGCGGTTTGACACAAGCTGTAACACGTCATGTGAAAGCTAACAATAAGTACATCCCAGGCTTCGACGAGAGACAACCATCGGTCTACCTTGGCTACTTTGACGCAAACAACCTTTATGGTTGGGCAATGTCAAATCCGCTTCCCTACGCTGACTTCAAATGGATCGACCCAGCCACCATCGGTGACATCTCACAGATTCCAAAGAATGGTTCAAAAGGCTATATTTTGGACTGTGATTTTGAATATCCAGAGCACCTTCATGATCATCACTACGACTTGCCTCTCTTAGCCAAGACTGAAGTTTCACCAACAGGAAGATGGCCAAAATTGATGATGACCTTGGAGAATAAAGATCGGTATGTGGCTCACTACTGGGTAGTTCAACAAGCTCTTGAATTGGGTCTACGTTTAGTAAGAATTCATAGAGCAATTGAATTCACCCAGTCTTGTTGGTTTAAACCATATATTGATTCTAACACTACAAGAAGAGCAGCAGCAACATCAGCATTTGAAAAGGACTTTTATAAATTGATGAACAAAGCCATCTTTGGGAAGACCTTAGAAAACAAAAGAAAACACAAGATTGTAAAATTAGTAAGTGATCCTAGGAAATTGGAAAAATTAGTGCAAAAACCAAATTTTGGAACATCCATGATTATAAACGAAGATCTAGTCGCCGTTAGTATGAAGAAAACAACAATAGTGATGGATCGTCCGTTATACATTGGAATGTCGATTTTGGATATAAGTAAAACTCTGATGTATGATTTCCATTACAACAAAATGGTTAAACACTACGGAAGAGACAACATTGGAGTTGCATACATGGATACCGACGCGTTCATCTACTGGTTAAAGACTTTGGACATGTATGAAGATCTAAGGAGTTTCCCATACAAAGACGACTTTGACTTCTCTGACTATCCAAAGAACCATCCAAATTATAATGAAAAGAATAAAAAAGTAATTGGAAAATTTAAAGATGAAGCAAATGGAATGCCTTTGGAGGAAATAGTTGCGCTGATGTCCAAATTATATTCCTTCAAGATGTATATGGAAAATGACATACCGACAGTGAAGAAAGCTAAAGGAGTCAAAACATCATACTTAAAGAAACATGTGACATTTGACCATTACAAGACCTGCTTGTTTGAAGATTCTACAATGTCTGCAACGTTCAACACTATCAGAAGCTCTAAACATGAGGTCTACAGTGTCACTGAAGTTAAAAGAGCACTATCAGCTCAAGATGATAAAAGGCATATTATGCCGGATAAAATCCATACTCTTCCTTTCGGCCACTACTCTCTAAACCCTATCAACTAGTAACCTATTCTTCGTCCTTCTACAACTTTGACCTTATTCCTTTCTCCTTCCGTAAAAAAATGGGGAACACGGCAAGTCAAACGCCGTGTTCCCCATTTTTTTACACAAGTTTGGATGACCTTGACCTATATAAATGATGTGAATATTCAAGACAACATTCATTGTGATTATACATATGATACATGAAACATTCAAACCTGCAATATGAAGAACTTGAAGCAAGAAATTGTCAACGAACTTCATAAACCTGCAAGAAGAAAGTTTCCACGAAGAAGTACAGTGATAAAAGGAATAAATGATTTATATCAAGCGGATTTAATCGAAATGATTCCTTATAGTAAACAAAATAGAGGATTTAAATACATATTGACTATTATTAATTGTTTTCAAAAATGGCAGATGCTTTACCACTAAAAGATAAAAGCGGTAAAAGTGTTACAAAAGCAATGGAAACAGTTATACAAAGAGACAAACATACTATAAAACATTTACAAACTGATGATGGAAAAGAATATTTTAATAAGGAATTTGCAAATTTAATGAAAAAACACAACATTAACCATTACTCAACCAATTCAGAGGTAAAAGCATCAATAATTGAAAGATTTAACAGAACTTTAAAAGGTGCGATGTATAAGATGTTTTCCAACAGAGGATCACACGTATGGATTGATGTGTTACCAAAACTTATAAGCGATTACAATAACAAGTTTCATAGAACTATCGGTATGAAACCAAGCCAGGTGACTAATAAAAATGAAAAACTTGTATTAAAACGTATAAAAATGAATACTAAACCAAAAGTTGAAAAACTAAAGCCTAAAAGGTTTAATGTTGGCGATAAAGTGCAAATAAGCAAATACAAAGGTGTATTCAGTAAAAGATATCTTCCGAACTGGACAAATGAGGTATTTACCGTATTTAAGGTGCAACCTACAGTACCAGAAACTTACATTTTAAAAGATAATAAAGGACAATTGCTTGAAGGAGGGTTTTATGGACATGAAATGTTAAAATCAACAGTAGGTGATGTATATTTAGTTGAAAAGGTGTTGCAACGAAAAAAGGATAAGGTTAAAGTACGATGGTTAGGATTTAATAAAACGGAAGATTCTTGGATACCTAAAAAGGATCTAATATAATGATAGAGCATCATTTTGGGTTGAACCATTACAAAGGATGGAGATAATACCGCAAAAAGACAATTTTACTATTAATAATATAGATGAACTCACAGTGGATGGTTCTCAATTCAATACTGGGAAACACGGTGTTTTGTTACCAAACACGGTGCGTTGTCTGGTTACCGGTCCTTCCAATTGTGGAAAAACAAATGTAGTATTCAATTTGATTACAAACCCTAAAGGATTACGTTTCAATAATTTATATGTATTTTCAAAGTCACTACAACAACCAAAATATCAGTTATTGGAACAAATACTCAATAATGTGCCTGAAGTTAAATATTTTAAATTCAACGCGAGCGAGAGTGTCATGCAACCGCAAGAGGCTAAACCATTCTCAGTATTCATATTTGACGACGTATCTTGTGAAAATCAAAATACAATAAGAAATTACTTCGCCATGGGTCGACATAACAACATAGATAGCATTTATATTGGTCAAACTTACAGCAAAATACCGAAACAGCTCATTAGAGACAATGCAAACATGTTAATTGTATTTAAACAGGATGAAACCAACCTAAAACACATATATTATGACCATGTAAGTGCGGATATGCCATTTGAACGATTTAAAGAGTTGTGTGGAAAGGCTTGGGCTGAAAAATATGGGTTTTTAACAATTATGAAGGAACAACCGCTAAACAATGGTCGATACAGGATAGGATTTGATAAATTTATACTAATACACTGATCATGATGTAAAACATTCATTGTTGTATAACACGTCTTGCTACAAACATGGTTAACCAAGAAAAGTTAATAAAGGAAATAAAATCACTTAGTGATTCTATTCGAGATAAAAACAGAGCATTAAAATTAGGTATTAGCGAAAGGGAGAAATTTCTTGAATCTACTTTTAAACCTATTACTGAACCCTTGAAACAATTAAACAAAAAATTTGCTAAACCCGTTTTGGAAGGAGATGCAATTGCACCTATTACAAAGTTTGAAAGAGAAAATGTAAAATCAGAAGATTTTAGTGATGAAGACCTGGAATCCTCTACATATAGTGGTTTTACCGGCGGAGAACCTGAAAGAGAGCTAGAATCACCAGACTATAGTGGTATAAGAGAATTATATGAAGTAAAAGCTAAAAGAGGACATGAAGATGTATCAACTGCTAGTGAAGAGGAAAAAGAAGAAGAAGCAAGGGAAGGTCCGTCAAACATAAGCTTGTTGGGTGAAAACATTCATAACAAAGGACCTTTAGGAAGGAAATACATGATAAAAATGTTAGCTGGAATAAATCCTAATAAAAACTACCATAGTTATGGAGTAAGATTAACAGAAGAAGGTTTAATGGTTGGTAATAGCCCGGTAAACATTGATGAAAATGATAATATTATTGTTGGTAATCAAAGATATAAGGGCACAAGAGGATTATTTGAATTATTATTTGAAAAAAAGCCTTTAGAATTGTTAGTTAAAGAAGAAGACATGGAAGCATATAAACAGATTTTGGAACACACCAATGCATACAGGAGAAAATATTTAGCTGACCAACCAGTTTTTAGATCTAGGTCTTTAAAATATAGAGTATTTGTATCCAAGTTAATACCAACAACGAGAAGACAACCAATGCCGATAATGCCAAGAAAACCTGTAAAACGAAGGTTTGTGTCATCCACTTTGGATATAAGTGCTCCAGAACCAAGAAAAGAGAAACAAATCTGTTACAGGTACAGGTTTAATGAAGAAACTATATAACACAAATGTGATTTATTACAATAATATCAATAAATTGGTGGATAGAATGAAACTAATACATGAAGCTAAAGAAGCGGGTCATACTGGATTGGAAAACGAATGGTGGCTTTAGTGGATGAACTCCGAAACCGTGGGGTAATCTCATAAAAAATGCGTTACTCACTAGATTACTATTCAGTTGCACCATGAGTGTCGACAAGTTCGGACGTTACTCCTCGGATGGGTTATATTACGCAAATAATTTAAAAAGAGGAGCTGGTTTACCACAAACACCTGATGGGGATTATGATATAACTAATAAAAGGTTAAAAAACATAAAAGATCCCACAGATGAAAACGATGCAATAAATTTAAAAGTATTAAAAGAAAAGATATCACCAACATTAAGACTACAGAAAAACACATATGACGCAGGTAATCATAGAATTGTCAATGTTGGTAAGCCAAATCAAAACGCTGATGCAATAAACAAAGGTTATTTATCATCAGAATTAAAAAATACGTTAAAATTCAATGGAAAAACGTATACTGCTGAAAATAAACGTATATCCAACGTAGATGACCCTAAAGATGCAAAAGACAGCGTAAATAGACGCTATTTACATTCATTAATACCTGAAAAGACAAAAGATGGTTTTTCTTTTTATAAATTTGTTATTAACGATATAGGTTATCCGAAAAATGAAAATGATGCTGTAAATTTAAAATATATAAAAGATCATTGTATTACACGTGATGTAGGAGTTATTGATTGTCTAGGTAATTGTTTAGCGAATGTTAAAGATGGTTCGGCACCATCAGATGGTGCAACAGTGGGTCAAATGAAGGAAACTTTAAAGCAAGAAACATCTGGATTTGTAAAACAGGATCAAGTAGTATCACGGTCGGGTGATGTGTTTGTACAAGGAAATGAAAAGTTTATTTTACTTGAACAAAAAAATAATGTTTGGGATTGCAAAGACATGAAATTATCAAATGCGCATTTAGCTACAGATGCTCATGATGTTCCGATTTTATCACAAGTTTTACATACTAATCCAAACAATTATCATAGAAGTTGGTTGGGTACAAATAGAAGAATAATTGACATATTTCCAGGTATCGATGATTACGATTGTGTTGTAGTAAAACAATCTTTAATATTAGACAAACCAAAAGGTAGTACTTTCAATGCGAAAAATAAGAAAATAGGTAATTTGGCACAAGGAACAGATCCAAAGGATGCTGCAACTGTAGGACAAACATTACAATATGATAGTGCAAATCAAGAGTTTATTTATAATACCAAAAGATTTAAATTAATGGATGTAAATGATTATCAAAATATATTAATTGCAGATCCAAATTCATTTAGCGGATTTAGAAAATTGTCTGGTGAGGAATTTATTCATAAAAATCATGTATTTAGAAATGAAGCAGACAGATCATTAATTAGTGCAGATTTAAAATATTTTAAATGTCCCGGGAATGATGCAAATGTAACTGATGAAGACTAAGAATTTGTATAAAAACTGATATGGGTTAGAAATCGGGACTAATATTATAAAAATGGGTTACACTCTAGAATGTTATTCAGTTGCACCATGAGTGTTGACAAGTTCGGACGGTATTCATCAGATGGATTATATTACTTTAATACTTTAAAAAGAGGTGTTGGATTACCACAAACACCTGATGGAGATTATGATATTAGTAATAAACGGTTAAAAAACATTAATGATCCCACAGATGAAAATGATGCAATAAATTTAAAAGTATTAAAAAAAGAGATAGTACCAACACTGAAATTAGATAAAAACACATATAACGCGGGTAATCATAGAATTTCCAACGTTGGTAAGCCAAATCAAAACGCTGATGCAATAAACAGAGGTTATTTATCATCGGAATTAAAGAATACGTTAAAATTTAATGGAAAAACGTATAATGCTGAAAATCGGCGTATATCCAACGTAGCAGACCCTGTAGATGAAAAAGACAGCATAAATAGACGCTATTTACATTCTATAATACCTGAAAAGACAAAAGATGGGTTTTCTTTTTATAAATTTGTTATTAACGATATAGGTTATCCAAAAAATGAAAATGATGCTGTAAATTTAAAATACATCAAAGATCATTGTATTACACGTGATGTAGGAGTTATTGACTGTCTTGGTAATTGTTTAGCGAATGTAAAAGATGGTTTTGCACCATCAGATGGTGCAACGGTGGGTCAAATGAAGGAAACTTTAAAACAAGAAACCTCCGGTTTTGTGAAACAAAACCAAGTAGTAACACGTCAAGGAGATGTATTTGTACAAGGAAATAAAAAGTTTACTTTACTTGAAGAAAACAATTATGTTTGGGATGGTAAAGGAAAGTTATTGACAAATTTAGGTATTGGTGAAAAGCCTGGTGATGCTGTTACTTATGAACAGATAATACAATTAGAGCCAACTGGAAAAAAATGGTGGAATTGTGATAACAAACGATTAACAAATGTTGCAGACCCTGATTATGCCAATAACGCTGTAACTGTTAATTTTCTTGTTAAAGTAATAGGTAATTTATTATTTGATATGCATAATTATATTGTAGCAGGACAACATAAACCTATTGACGAAAAAATGAGAAATACATGGATTAAACAAGAAATTCTTTATAAATATTTTTTTAATCATAACACACAAAAGTTTAGATCATCAGATTGGGGTACTTTTGATATTTAACTAAATAACACCATATATTACATCATTTATGTGCAACCTGTCATAGAGGTAACACATGGGTTACGCTTTTCAAATATAAAAGACAATCATGGCGTTTCATTACACCAGTCCATATCGAGACACTATACGGAGAGGAGGCGGTATCACGTCCACAGCGGTTTCTCTGTTAAGTAAAGCTTTAAATCGTATTCCAGTAGGATCTATCGTAAACAGAGCAATAGACGCTTTACCATACGAATTTCACATACCGGGAGGTTATCAGTATTGCGGACCAGGAACTAAATTGAAAAAACGACTGGAAAGAGGTGATCCAGGCATAAATAAGTTAGATCAGGCTTGTAAAGAACACGATATCGCATATTCCACGTTTACCGATTCAAAAAAATAGGTCAATCGCTGATAAAAAGCTAGCGAATATAGCTTGGCAACGAGTAAAGTCTAGTGACGCTAGTATTGCGGAAAAAGCAGCAGCTTTAGCGGTAACAGCAGGTATGAAGGCTAAAACAGCGGTAGGAGGTGGAAAAAGGAGGGGTAAGAATAAAAAAGGATCAACCAAGAGAAAACATGGTGGTAATATTAGACTAAAAAGACGTTCTCCGAGGAAAAATAATAAAAAACCGACAATATGGTCAATGGTAAAAAACGGGGCTGGTCTATACCTAAGACCGTATCGTGCATATTAAATAAAAGAAATCAATTGGTTATACCGCATAAAGCGTTGACTAATGTTGAATTATTTAAATATATTTCCTGTTTAAAAATACCATTTTTCCGCGGAGTATTTATGAAAGACAGTTTACCAAAGAAAATATGGAAAAATGAGACTGGAATCGTAAATTTGGATAATACTGAAGGGTCCGGCACCCATTGGGTATGTTATAAGAAACTAAATAGTAATGTATATTATTTTGATAGTTTTGGAAATTTGCCACCACCTAAAGAACTTGAACATTACTTTAAATCTGCTAAAAACATATATTACAACTATAAAAGAGAACAACCTGATAATACTTCAATATGCGGCCATTTATGTTTGGAATTCCTAGCTAAAAGTATCAGTCACTATTGAGATGTCTTCCTATACGGTATCATTAACAGGAAAATCGTCCACTTTACGAAGTATCCTTTTTCCAGCGTTACGCTTGCAAAAAGGAAGATTTTGGGAGGCAGCACTGTTGGATTTTACAACTTACAACTCTATTCCCAATGTTACGGAAGGTAAAAATAGCTTATTGCATTATTATAAAGGAAAAGATGCCAGTGGTAAGTTAACAGACTTAGAAGAGTGCAGTTTACCCACAGGTTCTTATGAAATTGATCATATTAATGAATTTTTGCAAAATAAAATGGGAAAAGACAATATATCGCTAAAAGGTAATAATAATACAATGAAAGCTGAGCTTACTTCAAAATATTATATAGATTTCACTAAGCCAAACTCAATTGGTGATTTATTAGGATTTCCCAAAGATGGAGCAATTTTAGAACCAAATAAAACACATTCCGGTAAACAAACTGTAACAATATTAAAAGTCAATAGTATAGACATAACTTGTAACATTATACAAGGAGCTTACAGAGATGGAGCAAATACTCATATAATACATACTTTTTACCCCAGTGTACCACCTGGATTTAAAATTGTTGAAAAGCCGCAAAACCTGGTATATCTACCTTTGAACACCACTTTCATTTCAGACATCGTGTTGAACGTATTGGATCAAGACGGTAACTTGATAGATTTCCGAGAAGAGCCTATTACGGTTAGATTACATTTAAAATCAACACTTTAATACAAAATCATGGGTTTAACATTTAAAAGCGAACAACCTACGGGAATCCGCATTAGTAGCTCTTCAGCTGTGGAGGAGTTAACACGCGAGAACATTCGTTTCTTAGAGAGAATTGGATTAAAAGTAACCGATAATGGATATACTGGATATAGCTCAGGGTCCAACATTCGACGAAACCCTATGGGAAAAAGAATATCACACCCACAACCCTTACACTTCATCAAAATTAAACAATAACGATGAAATTCGTATTCCCATACAAAATCAAGACATTTACACACTACCATGTGAAAGTTACTTGTATATTGAAGGAAAAGTTACTAAAAAGGACGGTACTACTACTGGTACAACAGTTCCATTTATAAATAATCCCATGGCTTTCCTGTTTGATGAAATTAGATATGAAATATCAGGTGTAACAGTTGATTCTACTAAAAAAGTAGGTATTGCAACAACTTTAAAGGGATTAACATCTATATCACCTAATGAAACCAATTTAATACAACCTGCAGGATGGGTTTTACCTGCAAAAGACACAATCACTCCAGATACAAATGGAAATTTTGATTTTCATATTCCGTTACGTTTGTTGCTTGGTTTTGCTGAAGATTATAGGAAAATAATATTAAACGTTAAACAAGAATTAGTTTTGTTGAGATCTTCAAACGATAAAGATATTATTAAAGCTCCAGACGGTACAACAGATGCAACTTTAGAATGGAAATTAACATTAGACAAAATTGTATGGAGAGTTCCACATGTAAAATTAGCTGACGAGCATAGAATGCTACTATTAAGAAAGTTAAAGGCTGATCGTGATATTGTAATTCCTTTTAGAAGTTGGGAATTTCATGAACATCCCAGCTTGCCAACTACGGATCGACACACTTGGACAGTTAAAACATCTAATTATGTGGAACGAGCCAGGTATATTATATTTGGTTTACAAACAGGCAGAAGAGACACCATCACCAAACATGCAGGCCAATTTGATCATTGCAACTTGAAAAATATTAAAGTTTATTTAAATTCACAATTTTTTCCATACGATAATTTAAATGTGTCATTCGCTAATAAAAAGTACAGCATATTGTACGATATGTATGCAAGATTCCAAAGTTCATATTATGGTAAAACGAATGCACCTTTACTATCACCAGAAAAATACTTAGATGGTTACCCTATATTTGTAATCGATTGTTCTAAACAAAATGAATCGGTAAAATCATCAAGTGTAGATATAAAAATAGAAATGGAATTCAACGCGCCTATATCGGCTAATACAACTGCATACTGTTTAATTCTACATGATAAAATCGTAACATACACACCTTTAACTGGAATTGTTAAAAATGTATTGTAAAAGACCGGTTTTCCTACATTCCAATGCATTCCGCGAGTATAAAAGCAGAGCGTTCAGCTCGCTCCTCATCAGTTTGTTGCCTGTTGTTGTATGGGTAGCATCTTATTCAATATGGTTTCTCCTAGTGGTACACAAGAAAATGTAGTAGATATTGAGAAGGAGATATCCGACTTTTTAGATCTTCAAGGTCAACCGGAGGGAGATGAACACAACGCTTGCGGACAACTCCACGCCAGTAATAATGTTGAGGAAAAAGGTAAAAGAAGAAAGAATGCACACAAGAGGAAAAGGGATATTGAAGATAATATTTCTCCTAACATATTAAGTGAGGTATTCTTGCGAATATTTTACCCAATCTCTTCCAGTTTGGACAAAAGTGTTTTAATCGGTGTTATGAAATCTACAGATTATTCCCCTACTGTAATTTTAACTCATGGACCCAAAATGATTTTGTTTACGGACACTGCTTGGGAATCGTTTATGAAACACTTGCATCTGCTAGAATGCTATTTAAGTAGTAACATGTTTGGAAGAAAGACAAGAGTAGGCCTTTTGGATTCAAATGTGGAAATCGATATTGTTAAACATCGTGGTGATCATCAGTTGCGGTTTAGAGATACAACAAGACATGATAACAAGATTCAACTTAATCGAGAAGAGTTTTTTATTCTAACTTGTGCAACTGAACCAATAACGAGATACTTGAGACAACTGGTGTTTTCAAGTTCAATTATTAAAGATTATCTGGAAGACACTTTGGACAAACAACCGGACGCACCTATATTGTACGGACCTGTAGATACTTCTATATTCAATAGGGTTCCTCATGAAGTACAAATATGGAGACAATTGGAAAAGTACGCTCAACTACATAAGAAATCAGTAAAACGTGAAAAAGAGGAAGAAGAAGGAGGAGAAGAATCAAGTGTTAGTGATGAAAATGAAAACAAGGAAAATGTAAAGATGGAAACCTAAATGACAATTAACTACACAGCAATGGTTAATTTTTAAAACAATATCAAACACTTTGTGGGGTTAGGCCTACCGGGGACGGTGCCCACGTTAAATATACACCAACGCGCCAACAACTGTACGGCCGGGTATAAAAGTCGTACCTACCGTGGTGTGGAAATCAGTTGACCTTTGGACTTCGTCATGAGCAGACGAGTGATCTTCGCAATGGAGAAGGAAGAAGAACAAGTAAAGTCCAAACCTGGTATAATTGAGTTCCAAGCGTTTCGGGGTAATGATGATAGATTTATCATAAAAGAACTTGTGTTTTTCGACATCAATACAAGTGTTCCTTATTCGTTTTTATTTAAACCACCATGTTCTTATTCATCTTTAACTAGTAAAGCCGCTACTACCAACAGATGGATTTCAAAACACTTCCATCATATCGATTGGTATGATGGTTTTACAAGTTACACGGACTTGTATCACATTATGCATCACTTTTCAGACAAGTTTACCAATATTTACACAAAGGGGCTGGAAAAGAAAAGATGGATCGAAGGATTTACTCATGTTCCGGTTAATGATGTGGATTTGGATAAAAACTACAAGTATACGATTATTTGTATTTGTACTAAAAGTCCAGAACATGAAAAAGATAGACATTGCGCTTTAAAAAACGCCTATAAACTCGCATCTTACCTTCAAAGTGGGGAAATGGGGAGTGGTGGGGGTAGCGGGGGTTATATAAGTGAGGAGCAGACCGGGACCTGGCATGAGTATTACTCGAGATTCCGAGACGACAACATCTCCCAGCAAGAAGACGAAGAAGACGATCTATAACTTGACCATGGCATCTCACCAGTTCCTGCAAACTTTGGTTGAGCAGTTCAATGCTCACTCCAAATCTACCATACTACCCGTCAAGAAGTGTTCCGAACTTAAAGACGAGAAGTACTACATTATCCACGCCATGAAGAAGATGGAGACTACAGTTGGAGAGGCCATCTGCTGCAGTCTTAGCGAGGCACCGTTCACTCCGGGGGATGAGCCCAAGTTCCAAGTCTACCTGCCGAAACGGTTCGTCCATCTCCTCCAGAACGAGGATCTGCGCTCCATCCAACCCGGCTGTCTCTACCTGGTTTCCCACGGTTGCACGGGTAGCAATTCCACCGAGTTGACCATCCACATCGCCGACAAGCAGCAGTGTTAGATTTAAGTTTTACTGTTGTACATATGTTATTGTAATGTTTTATAAATAAATAAACCATAAAAGACAAAAAAAGAATACAAAAGACGAAAAATGCAACATATCAATATGTGAAGTTTGTCACATATTGATATGTTGCATTTTTTTTAAACTTCGCAGGTGACCTTGACCTTTGACCTTTGCATTTCACAGTTACCTCCACCACCACGCTACAAGTCAAACCTGCTTGAATGCAAAACACCCCCACCACTTTTTCATATACCTCCAAGTGCTGTGCCTCGTCTTCATTTCAACTCCAGCAGCCAACCTAACAACATCAGTATGTCTCTGAACGTAAGCTGTGCCAGCTATGAGGAGGTGACGATCAAAACGCAACAGGAGCTGAACGACTTGTACAAGGAGTTGCAGCTGATGGTGGCAAGAGGCTACCGTATAAACGTGCAAGTCTACGCTTGCAATATACGGAATCTTCGGCAGCCGAAGGAAGAGCCTGGACATTCCTCTTCAACGACAGCTTCCTCACCGGCGTCAATGAAGACCGAACCAGACAACTTGGATTACTTCAGCTGACTAGCGGTTGTCTTCCTTGTCCTTACAATTGTAGAATATGTTTATTTCTTCATTATATTAAAGAAGTAAAAAGAGCAAAGCCACCTATCTTGTTACTGACATATATGCTCAGTAACAAGATAGGGTTTTTTTAAAACACAATTTGAATGACCTTGAAACTTCCCCCTCCACTGATTCGCTACCCCCACCACTTCACTGTTGATATACATGAGACAACATAATTAGATACCTCATTCCTTCTTCAACAGCCAAACCTACAACATCAACAATGGCTAACCTACCAACAGATGAAAGATGTCCTCACGCATGCTGTGACTTCGTACACGAGTTAGAGAAGAGGATGCAAGAGAGGGCGATAAGAAGAAAGCAGATCCACTCAGAAAATATCATGATAGTAAACGGCTATCTTTTGTTGTTCGGCCTTATCATGGTTGTACTTTTCATACTGTATGGCATAGTCACATGTGTCGGCAAGGTTGCAGAAGAAAACGCTCGCCACCATCAATTGGAAAGTTTCAATGTTACTTTCTAGGTTTTCCTTTTTTAAAACTCCATTTGGATGACCTTGAACTTTCCCCCTCCACTCCTTCCTTTTTAAAACCCAATTTAAATGACCTTGAAATTTCCCCCTCTACTTTTCGATAATGTTACAACTGACTGCAGCTCACCTCATTCCTTGCTTAGCTGCCATGGCGGAAGGAACTCTTTCTCAAGTTGACTCCACTACGGACGAAGCATTTCCCTTGCGGTGGACTGTTCATTTACAGGATGCGACAGAAGTGGAAGTCTTGTATCAAAAATTACTCAATGTATTCAACGGGAACCCTGGACCTCTTGAATGTAGAATGGATTTGAATTTTGATGCAACCAGGGTCGGCACAGAACCTTCAACTTCAAGCCAGCCTCAGCAACGAGATTTTACACATTTATACACTCCAATATCACCGGAAGGTGTAACTGTCTGCGAGGCTGACTCAACTACACGTTATGTTCAGCCGAAGCCTTGGGTGTTGATTATTAACAATGTGTACAAAGTGGAATTGGTATGTAATAGATTAAAGGAGTTGATGGTACAAGATCCAGGCCTGCGCTTTCAAATAGATATACATTTCATCTGGAGAGCACCTGCGCGGGGCTCTTCGTCTGACAGCTCTCCAAGTACGACGGACGAGGAGGACGACTAGTCATTTTTTTTTTAAACTCCGTTTGAATGACCTTGACCTTTCCCCCTCCACTGAGTTTATTTAAGGTGCACTCTCACTGACTCTAGCATCATTTCATCGCGCACCTTCACCGCAGCAACATGGAGAGTCAACTCAACTACTGTTGCGAACAGAAATGTTTTTCATGGCCAAATGACATTGATGTGGTGGATGGCTTGGCTTGTAGAACATGTGAAGCTTTTGGTCAGTGCATGTGTAAGTGCAAGTCTTGGAAGAAGCCGAAACCGAAGTTGAAGACATTCCATGTGTACCAAATGAGAGGGCATAAGTACACTTGTTGCCCTGAACGTTGCATTGAATTCAAACTAAAACAGCTAACTGGCTGCAAATTGTGCAACAATCATTTTGCAGGTTTTTGCAAACATTATTTAGGAGCGTGTCAATACAGATCAACTTGGCATACCGAAGCACTCACTATCAATGAAATGGCTATAGACTCACAAGAGTAGTCTTTCTACTCTTTGACTTTTTTAAAACTCCGTTTGAATGACCTTGAAATTTCCCCCACCACTTCCCCATATATCTAGAGTACGCAGGGCCCGGAGGTCAGTCGCTCGGCGGCTGTCGTAGGATGCACATCCGTGTTGTGCAGTCTGCTGTGCAGTTTTGATTTTAACCAGTTCAAGGTCACCACACTTAAACTCTGGCGAAAATGTCAAGCTGTTAAACACAATCCTAAGCCCCAGGTTCACAGTCAACCTCAAGGTCATCCCACTTTAACATGTAAATTTAAGGTAGCACCAAAACGGTGCTACCTGGCTTGACATTTTCAAGTTTCCCGAGGTCATCGCAGTTTCCCCCACCACTTCCCATATACCTAGAGTGCACGGGGCCGGACAGTCAGTCGCTCGGTGTCTGTCGTAGGGTGCACATCGCGGTTGCTACTCCGATTCCTGACAATTTCAGGTAGTTCAAGGTCACCACACTTAAACTCTGGTAAATACACATTAAACAGTTGTACTAAGAGTAAATTTTTCTAAGTGTTGACTCAAATCTGAAGATTCTTTAGATACATCTTTAAAAACAATCCTAAGTCTCAAATTTACAGTCAACCTCAAGGTCATCACACTTTAACATGTAAATTTAAGGTAGCACCAAAACAGTGCTACCTGACTTGGCATTTTTAAGTTTCCCAAGATCATCGCAATTCCCCCACCACTTCCCATATACCTAGAGTGCGCGGAGCCGAACAGCCAGTCGCTCGGTGTCTGTCTTAGGGTGCGCATCGCGGTTGCAGTAATGGTCGAATGGGGGCTTCTGAGTCAGTTCAAGGTCACCCGAGCGGTGTCACATGACGGTTTAGGCAGAGTCACGTTGCAAACTTCAAGTTTCCTCAGCACTTTTGCTGTTTCTCATCGCAATTTCGCTCCAAGTTGTCAAGGTCATGGTAACTGTGACTGAAACTCGGAGCGTAGTGCGAGAAACAGCAAAAGTGCCAAAAAATTTTAGGTTTCAGCGTGACCTTGACCTTTGTGACATCGATGACGTCATCTTGGTGACGTAAGGGGTGATGACGTCATCAGCACGTCATTTTTGTGACGTCATGGGTGTGACGTCAAGGAAGTGACGTCATTGGTGATGACGTCATCGATGATGCAATCGATGACGTCATCAATGAGGTCATTGACCTCGATGACGTCATCGATGACGTCATCCCTCAGGTGACCTTGAACTGAGCCAAAAGCCCCCATTCCCCACTACTAACAGTTTTGTAAAATAGTATAAAAATAGTAAAAATAACGATTTTGGAGTACAAATAAAAAAGCTTTTGTATAAAATTCAACTATCAGATTATATAAAAAATACTATGAAGTTTTCCTGCATAAACCATAAATTAAATATTATAACAATGATACTACAATCAATTCAAAAGGTTATACATGGAAAAATAAAAAGTTACTTCAAATAAAAACAAATCTAAAATGGCAACTGTAGCCTTAACAATTACAAATAACCAAATAAAAAACGATCGCACACGGACTCTTCCTCCGGGTTCACAAAACACACAAGGACGCTCACGGAGTAATCGTCCAGCACAACAGGACAGCGCTCGCCAAACTGACCCTTGACGCTGAAAGCGGGATAAGGGTACGTCAAATGCATGGTGAGGAGGGGGGCAACTACTACACAAAAGTACAGTGCTGTCAACCCCAAGATAAATATTTCCCACAACAAAAAATATTGACCCGGAGGATTCCTCCGCTTAACGTCCTCTCGAGGGTTTTAATCATATCTTTTTTATAGTCGGGACATTGTTACCAGTAGTTAAATTCATAATTTTGATAACAAGTAAATATCCTACATGTTTTGTCTGCTTATAAAAACATTTTTCACGTAACAAATAAGATACATATAACAATTGTTTGCTTTCATATTCAGAAGCGTTATAACCTAAATAACAACTAAAAGATTTATTTATGGCTTTCTGTAGATTTTGTGTGTGAATATTTTTATATAATTGATTCATAAAATGTTGGGAAAATTGTTAAAGGTTCATTAATTTTAACCAAAATCAAATAAAATATCTTCAGCTTTTGTGAAAATAAATTATAAACTACTGTAATTGAAAAGTATATAATAGATTTACTCTAAAAAATAAATAACTCCTTAATAGTTACTAATAAAAAAATCCATTCTTTTTTATACATAATGTAATATTTTTTTTTACATAATTATATGTAAATAATTTTGTAATATGTAATAATTCCCATAATAGGTTCCAACCCAACCATTATAGCTATTGATATTACTTAATTTTTTAAGTAAAACTAGTGCCACGGAAAACTTAAAATATTAACGAAAATATTTTCATTGTTTGATGAAGTTCTTATGATAAATACTTGCTTTAGGTTCAATTGTAAACGAAATCAGATATTGTTATAACTACACATTCTCCAGGTGAAAATTGATTGTGAATAAGTATTTTGCCAAAGAATAAATAACAGTTAAGACTTGGATTTGTGAGAGGACACAACAACTAATGAAGCATGTAACTAAGTGATCATTTTGCTAAAAAAAACCTTCGATTTGGACAGATTTTCTCATACATAAACAGCGAAAGGCTAAAAAAATGTTCTATTATATCCGTCAACATATTTCCCTGTAGTTTTGTATCAATTCATAATACATCGTATTCGTAGTTACATAAAATTAGTCTAGGAATAATGGCTAAAGGTTATTGTGCACCTTTGGGCTAGCAACGTAGTTGGAAATCTGAATCATACGGAGAATTTTGGGTTTCGGTTTCGGACGCCTTTTTTTCAACAGATTTTCTTAAAACTTGGTAATCTGTTCTTGAACTAGAATAGTTACACTGGAAATCTCATACCTGAAACATTTTTTGTAAACATGCAACTCTCAGTAGCATAGCAAAATAACAAAGTTTTTCTTATTTTAACACATTTGTACAAATCCAATTTATTTTCACTGTTACATCAGGTATGAGGAACCTAGATCCAACCTTGGTCTACATTAAAACATATTTTTCAGAAATAAATATTCGAAAACAGCGTCCAGAACAGGAGATTGTGGAGGCATATTAAAGTGTTTTCACAAGGGCGAAGATTACTCTTAAGAGGATAGAAAGTTTACGAAATTTCTTAAAACTGATTAACAATGTAAATAATTGACACTAGGTTTTCAATGCAAACCATAATTCTTGTAAGAGTAATTGGTAAATAGAAGAATATATAAGAAGTTTGATGTTTGATCGATAGTACCTCGGTTTGTATGACAAACATTGGCCTATCTCTTTTAGCGAATTTCCCTATAGGGAATACGCTATTACGGTAGTAGCCATGGTAAGACCTACGCTCGAGTCCACTTTACTTTTTCATTTTGAGGTCCACAGAAGCCAAAAACACCAATCGTTCATTTTCAAAAGTTTCATTTTCAGTTCGTTCATGTTCAAACTCATATATATATATATATATATATATATATATATATATATATATATATATATATATATATATATATATATACAGGGTGAATCTCGTTAGGTGTCCTAAATGGATTACAGACAAACGCTTTGCCCTACATCCTTCAAACAAAACTATTTCCCAATAAATTTACCCCGAGGAATAGTTTAAAACTGTTTTTAACTTTGTATAAATACAGGGTGTACCAAAAACTGGGGGTCACAGGTTCGAATCTTGGAAATTTCAAATACAAAATATGTCATATTATACATCATTAGAAAGGTCTATTTAATACAAACATTTTGGTGAAAACAGAATTTAGTTATCTTTATTCGTTTAAAAATGACGTCCATTTTGTGTAAAAAATCAAAATGTACGGAATACCCTGTAATTCTTTAATTATTTGTCATAAATGACTTATGATTCAAAATAATTATTTGAAATAAGCTAAGCTTTACAATGATATGCTACAAGATCACATTTATTTAAAAACTAAAATTTCCAAATTTTAATATTTTTGAAAATGTTTACATAAACAAAACTCATAAATTTTAAATGCCAACCCATGTCATTTCGCATGTCTTCTTAAAGCTCTCGTTGAACTGATCTACTTTGTAGTTTACACTAATGCCGTATCTCTTTTGGTTTTTAAGTAATAGCGTAAAAATGTCATTTTCCCATATGATTTGCATGTTAATTAATCAGGACATGATAGTATGACAGTCCTTCTTCCATTGTTGCCATACCATTAAATTAACATGCAAGTTATAAAAGGATTTTTCCGTTTTTAACATTTTTCCGTTATTACTACAAAACCAAAAGAGATACGGCATTAGTGTAACTTACAAAGTTGCTCAGTTCAACGAGAGCTTTAAGATGACATACAAAATGACATTTGTTAGCATTTAAAATTTTTGAGTTTTGTTTATACATTTTCAAAAATATTAAATTTTGGAAATTTTAGTTTTTAAATAAATGTGATTTTGTGGCATATCATTGCCAAAGCTTAATCAAAGCTTAGCTTATTTCAAATTAGTATTTTGAATCAGAAGTCATTTATGGCAAATAATAAAATAATTACAGGGTATTCCGTACATTTTGATATTTTCCACAAAATGGACGTCATTTTTAAACGAATAAAGATAACTGAATTCTATTTTCACCAAAATGTTTGTATTAATTAGACCTTTCTAATGATGTATAACATGACATATGTTTGTATTTGAAATTTCCAAGATTCGAACCTGTGACCCCCAGCTTTTGGTACACCCTGTATTTATACAACGTTAAAAATAGTTTTAAATTATTCCTTGGGGTCAATTTAATAGAAAATAATTTTGTTTGAAGGATGTAGGGCAAAGCGTTTGTCTGTAATCCATTTAGGACACCTTACGAGATTCACCCTGTATAATAGATAGATATATACAGTATTAGCCAAAATAAACAGTACTGAAACTGAATCAGCTGTAGTTGATTCAGTACTTGCCTCTTAATAAATTGTATATCTATGTGTCCGTGGTACTAATAACTTTTGAAGGGGACCTCCGATTTTGAAGAAATTTGGTATGGAGGTGTAAGACCAGGTCTATTTTCATGACTTCGCGAACCAGCATTGTTGGGTTATGGGAACGGGGTTTTATGGGGTTTCAAAGGGGTCAAAAATGGGTTTTTGGCATTTTTGGACCTTAATTTTTAAAATTCGTCAATTTCAACTAAAATTATTTAAAAGAGCTTAAAAAACAAACAATTTGGTATTTAGAATTTTTATAATAGCATAACTGGTTACGAGGAGAATCCAAAAATGTGTTTTCCATGTTATTCTTATGGGAAATCAAGAAAACCCTATATCTTGCTTATTTATTGACATAACAATAAGAAATTTCATCAAATTTGGCATGGACATTATCCATATAATTTTTAACTTATACTTTCTTACAACACCCATATGGTGGCAAACCTACATACTCACCCCACAGGGGTTTAAGGGGAAAATAAAAAATTGCCAGTTTCATAAAATTTTGTGTTTACATTCATTAATTATTATTGATTAACCTAGATTTTCTAACAACTCCCAATGGCAGTAACCTACATACTCGATCCTATGATGGTTTTATGGGGAAAGGAAATAATCTGAAATTCCATTGGAAATTCGCTGAGTACGCAGGTCTGCTGCGACGGGGGTATTTATAAAAGTAATAGATTTTAGATCGGATATACATTAATTACAACCGGTATTTAGTAGTTTCAAAGGATATTGGCTAGTGGAGTTACTTGGAGCCAGGAGGCTCGTCCATCACTACGGAGCATGACGCTGTTGTGGCAACGTACTTGTCACATCGATTGCCCATTTACTTTCAATAACAAGCTCAATACATCGACTTGTCTACGTCTTTGCATTTGTAGGGGTGGTGACTTTTTGTTAAGAAATCATTGTTGAAAACTCTTAAAAATTTTTCTTTGCTTAACGTATGTCCTAAATAGGCCACCTTGATTTTTTTTATTTAAAATATATTTAACCTACATAGGCATTTAAAATAAAAGAAATTATGTTAAAATTTTGTTATTGTATTTAAAAAAAGTAAAAAAAAAAAAAAAAACTATTCATAAACTGTAAATTTATTGTTTAACAAAATATGTCTGATATTGAAGACAAAAAAGTAGTAAATAGTCTTAAAGAAAATATTTTGTACTTCAGTTGGCATACATTTTATTTTTCAAGGGTGATTTTTTTTACTGGGCGTACGCTAATTAAAGTTTTATAGTGGGGAAAGGTTTAAACACCGTTGAAAATTGCTCTTAATTTTTCCAGTTTTCTGTGAAAACAGAATTATGTTATCTTTATTCGTTTTAAAATGGCGTACATTTTTGTAGCCAAAATCAAAATTTACGGAATACCCTGTAATTCTTTAATTATTTATCATAAATTACTTTTGTTTCAAAATACTAATTTGAAATAAGATACGCTTTACAATGATATGTCACAAGACCACATTTATTAAAAAACTAAAATTACCTAAATTTAATATTTTTTAAAATGTTTACATTAACAAAACTCAAAAATTTTAAATTAATACAAACAAATGTTATTCTGTGCATCAAATTAAAGATCTCGTTAAACTGAGCAACATTTGCCACATGATGATTCATTCAAGCAAATGCTCTTAAACTAAATGAGTAACCAGCTGTGATTGTTTATTTATGTTTATCTTTGTCAAGATTTTTGTTTTGATAGAGTGATGTACAATTATTTTTAGTTCAGAGTACTTTGATTGTATAAGTGCAGTTTACTTGATTTCGTATTTTATTACTATATACTTTTTTACTGCTCATAGGTACTAACAAGCGTTTTTGCATATACAGTTTTTGAAGCACTTCAGGGCTCCGCCCCACTGGATTTCAAAATTACTATAGGGCCTTCGCGGGGTTGACATTTTTGACATAGACGTTCGTCTTTGCTCATGGGTGCTCACTAAGAAACGGTTTTGCTAATATAAATTTCAAAATTGTTTTGGGCTCTGCCCAAAAAGGCTCACAATTACGGTTAAGCCTACTTGTTGAAATTTGATATGGTAGATTCTCTTAGCTCATAGGTACTTTTTAAGAAAGGTTTTAAAATTATAGTTTTTGAAGCACTTTATGGCTTCAAATTACTCTAGGGCCCTAGGGGTTCAAATATGATGACGGATTTCCTTTTCTCGTGGGTACTCACTCAGAAACGATTTTTAAAATTTCCTTTAGGGCTCCACCCCACGGAACCTCAAAATTGCCATAAATCCTAAGGGTTTAATATTTTACATTGATGTTCTATTATGCTCATAGGTACCTTTACCTTTACCTATGTTGTCTTCCCGTAGACCCTCTTCACAGGGCATGGGATCCGTCTTCAACTTAAAACTATTCCTTCTCTCCTATTCTTGCAGGTGTTCACTTAGAAACGGTTTTGCAAATATAGTTTTCGAAGTTCTTTAGGGCACATGGTCTCAAAATTACTGGAAGGGTTGAAATTTGACATGGTCGTCCCTATTTGCTCATTGGTACTCATTAAGAAAAGGTTTTGCAAAGTTCCCTCACAGCTCAACTTACACCACTTTATCGTTTCAATTAAATTTTTAAGTTAATTTTTTTAGTTTTTTTTAGTTATTTATTTTTAGATTTTTAGTTATTTAAGTTTGAAAATTTAAAATGGCCGCCATATTGAAAAAAAACATATTTGAGAAAAATATTTTTTCCTGAAAATGAAATAAAAATTATTTGCTGTAAGAAAGAGAACGGCTGCTAGCCGGTTAACGAAGCATTTTAAGACACATGTTTGCTGAAACAATTTTGCTCATTTTGATGTGGGCAAAAAAATCCTCTTGAATTCCTAAAACGTTTTTTCCGAACATCCTGTATTTTACTTGGTGTAACTATAATGCACCTAAATATGAACCGATTTTCTGTGTATCGATACATATTAGAGAAATAAACATTTTACCGTAGTAAAACTGTTCAGGCCTGTAATAATAATAGATAGCCTATTATGTAAGTGTTGAAAAAAAAACTGTGACATTAAACTTAAGGATTAGAAGACGTCGAAGTATACGATAAGCCATGGATATGAACATCTGTTGCATGACATACAGTAATACGACTTTAAATATAATATAATGGCAAACTGCAATATCTTAGAGAGAAGAACTCAAACGAAAAAGGGCAATCATGAGAATATTATCTCGTTACTCCAGTTCTTCGGTTGTACCCAACGTGTATCGTAAATATAAGAATGCTCGAATTCCTTATCCCAATTGTTTATCACGCTTACTTAATGCAACGCCGGATTGATATCATAATTGTTTTTCAACGAGCGGACCGGACGACTGTGACACCTGTGTGTGTGCGTGTGGCGGTAGTCTGACCCACCCGACGTGTAGCCGGTTGAGGCAGTATGATTGATCATCGTGCCACAGGTACGGGGCCCCGGGTAGAGGCGGGTCTATCTCGCGCCTGCGTGCGCCTACCCCGTGCACGCGCCGGGACTCCCCAGTGCGCTCCCACACTCTCTGCTGGCAGGCCACGCACGCTCCCACAACATAGTGATCTCATAGTTAGTGTTTATCAGGGTTCTGTATATATCCCCGTTCGGTGTTGTGCTTTGACAATAATTTCCCCCCTATTATTTTAGGAAATATCGGTACTAGCATAAACTTTAAGCTGTATGAAGCAGTGATTTTGCTAATGATGACCGACGATTTCCGCGTATGGCTGTGCTAGAGATGGCCGCCCTAAGATTGCCAGAGGCGGACGAGTATATAGAGTCCCGGAGGCGGCTAGAGCAGCCGCCCACCGCCGCGCCGAGCCCCGCGCCTTCCTCGGAGCCCCGACCCTCCGCCACCGCCAACACGACGCGGAAGGTGCTCATAGACATGCTGGGAAACTCCCTGATAGACCTGGTGCCGCAGAACGACACCGGGCCCCCCGACGGCTACGGGGACTCCGCCTCCAACATGAGCCAGAACGTGACGGCCACGGTGCTGCCGGACCTCATGTACCGCCACTCCACTCCCGTCATCCTCATCTACTGCGTCGCCTACCTCATCGTGTTCGTGGTCGGCCTCATCGGCAACTGCTTCGTCATCGCCGTCGTCTACCGCTCCCCCCGCATGCGAACCGTCACCAACTTCTTCATCGTCAACCTCGCCGTCGCTGATATCCTTGTCATCATCTTCTGCCTCCCCGCCACCCTTATGTCTAATATATTTGTCCGTAAGTACCTATTATTCAGATTACTTTGTTATGTTTCTATCTTAATCTCAAACCCCACTAATTTTAAAATAAGTAATATAGTTATTATAGTTTAATCAAGAAGTTATATAGTTTAATATTCATACTGACATTATGACACACAGTTGACATACAGTAACTTCAATTAGAGTATCTCATATAAAAAGGAATAAATTTGAATGTCTACGGAAAAAAATTGATGATTCGTTGTTATTTTGGTACCAATGGCATTGCCCTTAGATAATGGATAAATATTGTATCATAAAAAAGTTTTATTGTTTCACAAAAATTTTTCTTTTTTTAAAACATTTTTATTACGTTTTTGATTGTTTTGTTTATTTAAAGAGAAAGTACAGATCTTGCAAAAGATTAACAATACTGCTGGTCTAAAAAATTTATTTTGATATAGTGGCCAACTTGCCAGATAATAAATCAAGAAACGAAAATTCTGCTGTTATATTGGAACTATTAAAATCTAATATTTAAACGCTGTGAACAAAAAGGTTCATATTTGTTATACATTAATGCATTTTACTTGTAATGTTTTACATCAATTTTTTTATACATATATATCCCTTAGTAGTATTTACGTAATGAAATTTAAAAATATTCATAAACAACACATAATTTGTTGACGGAAAATATTTTTTGGTAAATTTTATCTATATTCCATAGTTGATTAACTGAATCATTAACGATTTTTTATATTAATTACAATTACATTCAATGGCCATGCTTGCGTTTATTCTTCTGTTGTTTTGTTCCCACTAATATAGCCGTTCATATTTGTAAAGAGAAATCAAATAAAGTATAAAACTGAAATTGTCAGAGTGTTCAGAACAGTCTGTGGACAATAAAACTTCTAGAAAATCACTTTCTTACAAATTTAATACAAAATTATTCTAAACGTTCCCCGTTAAATTTTACAGGCTGTCAGTTTTTTATGACTGCTTCAACGTAAAATTTTTATTAATGATATATTCTAAAATTTTGAATAGAAAATGTTTTTCTGGCCTCCTGAGTATTCTTAAGTTGTTTATAAAATTTTGTGAAAACAGATTAGACTTTTAAATCTATGAAAATTCTATAGCATATACGGGTTTCACCTAAAAAAATAATACGTAGTTAAACACAATTTATTGAGAGAAAATTTCCATTTTTAATTACTGTATTAATTACAATCAAAACTAAAATAAACCATTTTCACAATGGTGAAATATTTTGGAAATGATTTGTTTAGAGTGCTAATGATTTTTCTTAAATATCTCATGTTGAGTAAAAAAGATTATAATAAAATGTTCAGTGTTTTTATGTAATTATGAAAAATGAACATGGCATTGAATGTAGTTTAACAGTAAATTTAGGATATTGAAAACTATTTTATATCCTCAAATACCACTTGAGTTCATGCAATCAAACTAGCCTATCACCATAACTCAAAACAATATTACAAGAAAAGGATTGTTATCTGAGGACGAGCGCCGATTTTGATTGTAGTCTCTCTGTTAGTGCAGTATGATATTAGGTTAACAGAAAATACAGGGTGATACCGAATTATAGCATGCTACTCTCTTAGACCATCAAGACTAAAGTGATGTTGGAAATTTGTCCTGACTTAGAGTACGTGTTTATTAAAGTAATTAATAAAACTTAACTACAATAATACTTTTATTTTATTTTATTTGTGCAGTTATTTCACTTCGAAAGCAGATTTGATTTATTTATCAAGGTATCTATTTTATCACAGGTTCGAATTTTAAACGAAATCAGATTCAACTAATTCGGAATTAATGTAATACACTGAAATAAAGAAATCAAAAGACGGATTTAACAGTATTGTCACATGTTACACACACCAAAGATAATTGACTTTATATTGTTATATGTATTGCCTAAATTGAATAAGTGGCATCATTGAATGTGTCCGTGCCAATTGACTCTCGTGAATTGCAACCATACGATGACATGCAATTGTTGAGCGTTCAGGAATGCAATGTGCAGCCAGCCAATGAAATTACTTTACTGCTTCACTATAATATTGCTTTGTTAACAAGTCTTGACTACTCATGTATGCTGTTCTTTATAAAAAGACAAAGACCTCTTTATATAAAGAAGTTGTTTTGAAACACCTATTTCACACGGCAGAAAGTCTATAAAGTAGAAGGATCATTTTTCAACAAGTTTTGAGAGCGTATGCGGAGGAGGAGAGGTGTGAAGATGAATGTTCCCAGCACACATCGCCTGACGCAACTTGGAATCTGTCTCTATAAAAAGTTTGGTCAGGAATGGCTTTATTAACAGTCAAACTAAAGTTTGTTTCTTGTGAATATTGAAGAAATGTTTTGATTAAAAAATATATCCAGTAACACATAATGCTAGTGACGCACATAATGCTTGGGGATTTAAAATAATTTTATCCTATACTTTAACTAATTGTATTTAGTGATCAAGTTTTATTTTTATTTTGTGTGTAACTACGCCAGTGCAATTAAAGGATGTACACAATTTTATATGATCAACCAGCTTTCACCCATGGTTTAACTCCTGCTGGCGCCCTTAATCAATTGTCAACGAATGAACTTATTCGCCCCAGGCCTCTACCCCCGGGTGAGCTCGTTCGCTCCACTCATTTGCCTATATGTATAGGTGAATACCGATTAAAAATTCCATATTCTTAAGCAGTTTAAGTAATTATTTGTCATATGAAAACTGTGTGAATAATAAAAACATGTAAATTTTCAAAGCCCGAGAGGGGGAGCCACGATGTAATCTAAATGTAAAAATAATAATCAACAGACACTATTTTTTATTATTGAACGATTTTAACTTCCCGTAATATATCTAGTGGTTTGTAAATAATTGTTGTTAATAAACTAACAAACAAACTCAATTTCCAATTTTAGCTTTATTAGGATGCCCTTAGTGTTGTGCATTTTAGAATTTAGCTGTCGGTAAAATCTATTTCATAGAGATCAGTTTAAAATGTTTATAATGAAGTTTATCGAATGTTGCGTTGCATGTACTAACCACACTGTATAGCTGTTAAATAATTTGTTTCCATAAAAAATGTAGCCTATAATTCTTTTTTATTTTTAAAAAGGTTTTTTTATTATAATAAAGGAAAATTGATAATAAATTTTCAATTTAATTGAAAGTGGTAGAGAATCATATAGAGAATCAAACGTGTTTGCAATGGAGAATAATAGAAGAGCGCTGGATTCAAATAGCAGACTTGATCATAAATTATTTTGATGCAGTCTATTTCACTATTGACCCTGGCTTTGCAGTTCTGCACAGGCGTATTTAAGATTTTTTTAAAGAATGTTTTACTTAAAGTTTTTAATTATTAACTTATTTTCAGTATGTTTATCTAAAAATAAATTCAATTCAATGCCTTCGATTACAAAACCACATTTTATTTTTTTATGTCAAACAAAGTTTGGAAGAAATCTATATTTTTTTACTATTTTAGAGTTACGGTTCAAAGCAAATGACATAATTTGGAACTTTGCTGAAGGATGAAAAATTTAATAGTCAAAGGTCTTGGATGAAGTTTTACAAATTAATGACACTCTCTTGTAACACCAACTTTGATGCTGTCGACGTTACGGCGACAGTTAGGCTGGTTCAAAATACTGAAATTTTACTGAAACATTAACTCTCATGAAGAGCTCATAAGTTAATTCGATGTTTTTATGTTTGTGTTACTGAGACAAATTGAAAAATCACACACTGAATTTGACTCATTTAAAAATACGTCCCTGTGATATTTTACATTGAATACGTTGTTCTAACAATATTATGCTATTCATCGTAATCTCCAATCTTATAGAATCTAGAATATAAATATTGATGAAGGAATGCATTTGTGTGTATTTTATATTCCAGGCTTCAACCAAATGGATACACTACGGTTATAGCCCGGACGTGGAATAACGAACTTGGTATCACTTTGTGTGACTTGTATTTTAGCCATATTTATTCTTTCTAGTTATAATATTGTAAAATGTTTATAATTTCTTTGTGATCGTTTTGAAATGTTCATTACCTGTGATATTAATAATTAATAAGGATGAGATATGTCCTTTTTTTTGGAAAAATCTTCAAGCTATGGGACTGATGGTGACATACATAAAATTTATTTAATTTAAAACTATTTAATAGTTGAACAATTTAACACATCACAAAATTACATTTTGAGAATTTTTAAAATAAATATTTAACATTTATGAATGATTTGAAATTTTAAATATTGTGTGTTTTACAGTAGAGTTAACAATATCTTTATCACCTTAGAACATTTTATTTAACTTTATTGATACACAGAAAAAACTGTTTTGTTGGCGCAACAAAATTTATTTTGTTGCCGTCGTTTTGTTGAGGTAACCAAATAAATTGGTCAAACCAACAAAACCAATGGTTTGGATCAACAAAAGGGATTTGGTTATAAAATTTGGTATTCCCAACTAAAAATGTTTTGTTGTGGCAACAAAACTTATTTTGTTGCCCTCGTTTTGTTGAGGTAACCAAATAAATTGGTCAAACCAACAAAACCAATGGTTTGGATCAACAAAATGGGTTTGGTTATAAAATTTGGTATTCCCAACCAAATATTTTGTTTACCCACATTGCACTGAATATTTATTTCACGTCAAATAAACGTTCAACGTGAATCAGTAAGTTATTTCACATTTGGGCTAACTTTTTAAGTTTTAACCAAGCTCTGAACGGAGGCCGAGTAAAAAATGGCTAAGTAGTAAATTAGAACCGCTATTTTCACAGCTCCCGTAGCTCAGGTGGTTAGAGCGTCAGGTCATTGAATATGAGGTTGAGGGTTCGAATCCCGTCACAGATGTATACTTTTTGATTTATTTTTTTTTAATCTGTTGGTTGGCATAAATGCACTAATTCATGAATTTTTGTGTAAAAATAATACTTTTCAATAACTCAGGCCAACAAAATGGTTTTGTTAATTCAACAAAATGTATCAGGATTTTGTTGAAATAACAATATAACTTTTTGTTGCAATTACAAAAAATTTTTGTTGCTTTAACCAAAAAATTTTAACAAAATTATTTTGTTAGTCCAACAAAAAATATAGTTGTCCCTATTTCAACCAAATTTTTTTGTTGGGACAACAATTTTTTTGTTACCCCAACAAAACAGTTTTTTTCAGTGTACAGTGCTTAATTCTCAAAAGTAAAAAAAACTAAGCTTAAATTCGAAAGCATATATGAAATGAAATGAAACAAAATACTTATTTAGTAAGCAAAAATACAAGTCATGACAGAAGATAAAAATAATCACTGGATTTATTCCCCCACATGGGCAGTTGCCTGTCGGTTGGGGAAGAGTCCAACTGTCTGTCCTTTATATTTAGGTAACTATTTAGGTGAATATTTAGGTAAACTAAAATACATTCTTATATAGTATCCCAACTAAAAAAAAAAACGAAAACTTATGGTCGCCATGAAACAGACGAAATGACGATGATACATGCACTGCACATACATTGAAGTTGTCTGGATTATTTTGTGCTGTTCACAGACCTGGCCAGATCACACTCTTAACACAAGTATGCAACGGACGGAAGGAACACATATACTCCCTTTTGGAACACGCATATACGAACATATACCGACGATTCAAATTAGGGTTACGTGGCATTGAATAGGTTAAAATAACAAACAATTGTCTTTTTTGTTTGTTTATTTGTTAACCTTTGACATACTCTTACCTAATCACAACCATCTTGTAGATCTTGCACATTACCCTACAATTTATATTAGAACTGTAAAAAAATTATTTAAAAAATTGAATTTCGCCTTTTCTGCTGAGTAATAAAGAAACTATTTTAGTCTCTCACTTTAAGATTAAGTGTGTTTGCCTATTTTAGTCTCTCACTTGTGTTTGATACCCAAATATATATTTTGCCATAAGACGAACGAAGGAATCGGCATTTGATTGCAGTGAATACCGCTTTGGAAACTGAAGCATTCAATGTTTCGATAGCAAAAAGCTGAATCTAAAACTTTTAGATATCTACTTCTCAAAACTCGCGATCAAGTAACGCGTACATAAAAGTTTAATTATAAATATACAAATAAATGAAGATGACCCAGAGTTCAATAGAGCGTTTCCAACCTAAATATTATTTATAAATGGTAACCTGAGAAAAAGTACCACTCAGAAAACGTACCACCTAAAAGGCCTCCCGAGTGTTTATCATTCAATTATTTGTCTTTTTAAAAAATCAACTTTTTTCTTTACATACTATCTAAGATGTGTTGTAATCATATTTTTTCTTATACATTTTTAACCGACATACTGTCATCAAACCAAAATAATAATAAAAAGTAATAGCGGTTTAAAGTACTATCTCAGTGAAGTACTTTAAACCGCTGTCTAAGATTAAAAAACCAATCAAGGTCATTTGACTAAGAAAAAGAATCTAAAGAAAACCTAACTAATATTTGTGATTTGGTCTCCTCTTATTAATAATATATCAGATTTTGGATAAGCAATACATCCACACAAAAAATATTCTGTATAATGAGTTGTTTAATGAGTATTATTCAAAACACTCTTTCTAAAGCAAAATCCTTTGATTATGAACTACGTTGACATACTTTGTGAATACAACGGTTAATCTTTTTCTGTTTAATTTTTTTTTACTTGGATTTGTGTACCAATTAAAAATTTCAAAAAGCGAATAAGTCTCTGTGGCATTTTCATGCGGGCGGGAATGGATGATAAATGAAAAACACAATTCACTGTAACATTAATCAAAGAGACCAATCCAGCTGTTATGTGATCCAGTGGTACCAACCCATTTGTTGGCAGTGTGTAAAGAATGTAAGGGTTGTGATTTATATTGGGTATGTCAATAATAGCGGCATAACTCTACCCTCTCCACCACCACCCCCTACCACCAGATGGGTTACGAAATCCTCCGTTACACTGTTGTTTTTACTTTCCATCCTACCTTAACCTTTTTAACAATGTAAAACAAATTCCACCTTCCTTACAATTGTAATTTTGATTTGTAACTTTTTAAATATAAATTATGACTTATAAATTTATATGGATATATATCACTCAATATATTATAAATTTTATCTAAAAATCCTGAAAACTATAAAGTTTAATTATAACTATTTAGATGTTCGAAAAATTTAAACTTACTATTTGTTGTTGCTTAAAACTATAAAATTATTTTACTTTTAATAAATATAACTCAAACTTGGTTTTATCTACCAATAATCTTTTCCTCTTTCTCTCAAAAACATATTTATTAAAGAGATTTTTGTATAAAGATTGATAAAATAAAAAGAATAAACTTTAAGACTTTTCAACGTACAGGCAAAATTGTACTTTTATTAATAGGAACAGAGCAAACGACCTATAGACAGTGGATTTAATTATAAGTTTCTATAATTATCACTGAAAGAAAAGCAGAGCGAATATCTAATAGGGAAGTTGTATTATTTCGGTTCGCTGCCGAGACACGATTTAAGCGGCTTTGCCGGCGCGGCGGTTTCTCTCCCATAATGGCAACTATCTCGCGATATTGTTTCATCCGATTGCCGTTGCTCGCCCGTTACTCCCGTTTTCGGTTCGTTCGTCTGCATCACTTCCAATCATATTGAAATTATTAATTTTATTATGAATATATAGGCTGGTTGGTTTTACACTCATAAATCATTTTTTTAATACCATTATCTAACGGTATCAAATAAAAAATATCAAGTACTGTTAATGGTGGAATATGTGAAGTACGTTTATGAAAAAAACAATAAAATATGAAGTATGTGATTTATGTTGTTGTATTGTAATCATTCATTACAATTTAGCATTTAAATTACAAACGTATTATGAATATTTACAATATATTATTAACTACTTCTCTCAAATTGAGATTACACTTGAATGCATTAATAATTAGATTCCCCAGCCCCCACAAAAAAAACAAAAAAACAAATTACAAACAAAACAAACAACTTCAAACTACTTATCATTTCTATTGGATTTTATTTTATTGATGCTAATAATTTACCGTGAGAATTCACCAAATGAGTTTTCGACTTGGAATGATAAATAATGCAAACCATTTGCAAAGTAGAGTTTTACAACGTATTCAAGAACTGTTTTTATCACTTTCATCGCCTTCACAGATCTGACCTAGATCATGTTTATGTTTTCTCAAAGTTTATTTCGGAAGAAAAGCTGTCACTTTACGAGCAAACCTTCCAACAAAATCAGCCCGATGACATATAAAGCAAATAAATTCAGTAATATATAAAGTCTTTTAAAGCCAATAAACATGCTGTATAGATTTCCCCTGTTCATGTTGTTGAGTCATGCCATCAATGTTTTCGAAATTTTATTTCAAAAAGTTTAAAACGTGATTTTTTCTTTGATGTTATGTTTTTGTTGTTTAGATTCTTAACCCACACAATCTCATATAACTATATTTGGTTCATTTTTCTAATCACATGCGAAATTATAAATAATTACTATTGTGATTAGTTATATTTTAGTGTGTATATATATATATATATATATATATATATATATATATATATATATATATATATATATATATATATATATATATATATATATATATATATATATATATATGAAAAAGAACGAATGGTGTTTTTGGCTTTTAGGGACCTCAAAATGAAAAAATAAAGTGGTCCCGGGCTTAGGTCTTACCATGGCTACTACCGTAATAGCGTATTCCCTATAGGGAAATTCGCTAAAACGTAATTATGAAAAACGAATTGTGATATGCGATACACTGGGAGTTTTAAATGCCCTATTTGTTGCTTGAAAAGACATAAAATGATACTCTAAACATAGATATCGTGTCTCGAGTACTTAAGTTCCGATACTTTATGTAAATTCAGTCCAAAAATTAGAGCTTATCATGCTGTCTAGGATAAAATCTTAACGTCAAGCCTTGTTTGATTTTTATGTAATAGAGAGGTTTCCATTAGTAGAGATTGTGGTGCCAAGAGATATCCATTAAATAATTTAGATAATCTACCAGGAACAAAAGATTAAACTTTGCATACGAATCAAGTAATTGAAATTTTAAAATTTATTACAAATTACAACAAATTTGTTTCTTTTAATTTGAATTCATGCAATCTTTAACACATAAAACCGTTATGATATGGTACAATGAAACTAACATTATGTATGAATGATATCCTATGGGCGTTCCTGAATATATTATTAGTCCTTTTTAGATCAAACATCCTTTTACAAGTAAATAATTTTTAGGTATAACTTCAATAACTATAATTAATTTAATTAGTTAAATTTTTGTAGTTAATTTAATTTTTAATTTTAATGAAATAACCTGAAGATAGTGATGATGATGATGGTTAAAGGTTTTGCTTATCACTTGCAACTGTTTCGTGATATTTTATTCGTGCTTGGTTTTGCAGTTAGACCTGTTTGCCTGTGTTCTTCGATATTCTGAAGTCCTACACCACGCAAGAACTACCATTTTAAAACTAAAACAATGATAATAATAAAATTCTACCTTACAGAGAAACTAGTATCCGCTCTTCCGATTGACACTAACTAAAACTGATACGTAAAGAGCAACGGAATAGCATAATTTATTCGATCATGATACGATAATTTGCATACAAAAACATTTTGATGGTGTTTTATATTCTAATATTGGGGTTAAGACTATTTTTATTTTGTTTGTATCATTAATCCCAATCGGTTTGGAGGTAATGGCAGTGGAAATTTAGTTTTTCCTTTAAGCATAGAATTAAAACAAACATAATATCGGTTATCTCTAACATTTTTACACTATGCAAAAAACTATTTCGAATAATGCCATGTATTTTAGAATCCTTTTTATATGCTTTTTCGTCATAAAATATTGGTTTTCACATAACTAATCGGATTCTCTAGATTTTTCAGAAATTGGTAAAAATGTTTCCACAGAATCATTAAAAATAGAAAGATATAAGATATTTTTCTCGTACAAATTCAATAAAAGAGAGTAAAGTAATTAACCACATTTAATAATAAAAATGTGGACATATTAAAAAAAATATGGGATAGGATTATTTCTCTCAGAATAACAATTATCAAATAGCAATGGCGAATTGCATGCGACGTCATTGACGGTAGAATTAAAATTTTTCATATGTACAATGTGGCTCACATTTTAAAAACGTGTAAACATTCAATGAATAACAGAATACTTTCAATAACTCCAGACATACAATGTAAAAAACAAAAGTCATCGTTATTTATTGAAATGTAAAAGAACTTCTTGGTTGAATATAAGAAGGAATCGTAGGGATAAAATGAATTTAGATCAGTTTAAAAATAAAGAATTCGCTCCTGTTGATATAGTACTGTTATCCAATGTAGTCAAAAGTTAGCCGACAACTTCAACTCACAGAGGCACTAAAGTGCTAAGTCGGAGCTGCCAATCACCTTGTCTTCGGGGAAATCTGAGCTCGTTCCTCCTCGGTGAAGTCATACGTTGGATTTGCTGACAAAAAACATCCAAGCTTAGAAATTCAAATAAATTATTTTATACAAATCACTTCCTTTAAACATATCCTTCCTTAAATGTGTGAGTCCAATCGGCGATAACTTCGTGTCGTGTCGTTTCGTCATGTGTCGTTTCGTACAAATTCCACGAACATATGGTGAGGGGTAACTCTCTACCTGACAACTAGTGGCGTTTCGTCCATTAAACCTATACTATTGTTTACTTGACAGGTCTACAAAAACTAATTGAAACTTTGCCTCGCTGGATTGAGGGCTTTCTCCGTTCACGGTTGTCTAAGAGGAAATTACAAAATAGTTACAAAATAATTAGTTACAAGTAAAGCGTGTTCATTATTTTAATTTTCAAAAAGTCTTACGAGTATTATAGTTGGTAGCCTATATTTTACGCAATTATTAGCTAGTTCACATACGTAAAACTATTCTTCGTGATTGAAACAGGGGCTGTCGAATCGGAATGTAATGGAATCCTTGCACACTTAGCTTTTCGCCTTCCCAAAAGACTTCTAGAATTAGGTGGTTAAAATAAGTAAAACTATTTGTCCATAATTCAAAACCAGGGCTAGACAGTCAGGAATTCCCAAGTTTTCTGCTGAACGAAACGACACTTAGAATACTAATGTGTTAAATCAACTGTAAAAATGACCTGGAAGAAACAACACTCTTTTTTATGAAAAATGGGCCTTGGACGAAACGACACTGAACGAAACGACACTACACCGATAACTTACCTTGGTGATACTAATAATAAAAAAAACTGCCTTTTTATTCAAATTCTCGAACGTAGGACACTTATCTTAAGCCCTGAAAACACAAAAGCTTCAGAAAGCATTTTAATAAAAAATTGACTTAAAATAAACATTTACACATGTTTGTGTGTCAAAATTACATCGTTGTAATCATTGGGTATAAGTTGTTTTAAGAAATAATTTCGACCTAACCAAATCTATTTGTTCTGTTTTAATACGTTCAATTCTTTGTTACTTATAAATTTAAAGAATGTAAAGAAAACAGGATAACTTTTCTAGACGCAAATGTTATTTTGGGTATTAAAATGGAGTAATTAGAATAGATAAAAAAGACGAGTGCTAAACGTTTTAAAATGCGGTATATCCATAAATGTTCCGCAAAATTTCTATTTCTTTCCATCGAGATAAGATTTGTGGCTCTCTACAGTTTTGTCGCCCCGGAAACTCAATTCAAGATGTTCCTTTGCGATTGGCTTCCTCCTTACTCGCAATGTTTAGTTTTAGAATATTCCCCTAAAAGAAAACGAAAACTATTTGTTTGTAATGAGAAATTCTATCACAATTCTTTAAGATTGTTGACTATTTTCATGTTCTACACAATACTGTTTCATATTTATGAACATCTAGATACTGCTCTACTTTTTATAATTGTATCTCCTTTTTAAGTTCTGTCCTAGTCAAACAATATTTTTGTAGGAAACATCTCTAGATATTATTGTTTAATATATTCTAATTTTAATAGGCAATTTTTATTTTTCCACATTTTTATTTAGCAAAATAATTATATTAGCCTTTTTATATAACTTGTTTTTTAACCAAAGGTTTCTGAATATTTATTTTAGTATTACTATTCATTATAAAGAATACATATGATTCAAAGCTGTATCAGGTGACATTTTTCATGCAATTAATTTAAATATACGTGTTTATGAAATTAAAAGTGACAGACATGGTACGTAAATAAAAATTTTAAACAGCAGGGGATAAATTATGCAAGATACTATAATCGACAGATACGAGTTTAGTTTTATTTTTACAATGTAAGCAAATAATGTAATTTTTGTGCCAAACAACGCATTTTTAGTGCCATCACTTACATATGAAATACTCGTATTTTTCATGTCTCTTACTGTATATTTGTCACACAAAATCTATTCGGTTGAGCATCTTTCTGTGTTGATACGTCAGTTCTGAGTCAATATCATAAAGTGTTTGATCAATCTCTTAAAAGAACTTGCAGAGGTTGACAGATATGCTAAAAACTGTTACAAAATGTTTTATATAGTTAATATAATTACATTTGAATATAACCTATCATAAAAAATGCAGATTATAAAAAATAAATGAATTAAGATTACAAACATTATAAGATAAATAAATTCATTCATCTTCTTAATTAGGTAACGAAAACGGTCATTAAAACAATAAATAAAGGATCAATTAAAAATTAAATATCTGGGTTAAAATGCACAATTTTTTTCTTTTGTTTTGCTCCTTTATTTCTTTATTTAACTAACACTTAGCTAGAGGGATCACATCTTCCGAACGGCGCTAAGGTGGTCACTTACCTAATTAGGCTGATGGCTAATGTCGGGTGTACTCGATCCAGCAGAATACGTCTATTGATGTCCGCGGTCCTATCCATGCTTCTTTATGGAGCAGAGGTGTGGGCAAACGCTCTAGATGAAGATTTCTACAGGTTGCGACTCGCCCGGGTTCAGCGTCAAGCGGCGCTCCGGTTGTGTTCCGCCTACCGGACAATTTCCGAGCCTGCCGTCCTGGTGGTCACCGGAGTCATTCCTCTTGGCAGGAGAGAGAAAGGCGATTTATCAGAGACAAGGCGAGATCGGCAAGGATACGGCAAGAACAGAAGAGCCCTCCCGAACCTTCCAGTAGTGGCAACACAGCTGGGAACACAACACCAGAGGACGATGGACTGGGCTACTTATCAATCAGGTCCAACCATAGGTGGAAGCATGGGGAGTTGGACTACTACCTGACCCAATTCCTGACAGGTCACGGCTATTTTCGGTCATACCTGAACCGGATGGGCAAGACCAGTCAACCGTACATTTTTCCCGAGCGTTCCAGACGATGCGGAGCACACCTTCTTCCGCTGGCATTGTTGGGAAGGGTCCCACCTGGAGGCCACAAAAATTGTTGGTGAATTTACGGTGGATTCGGTCTGGCAAAAGACCTTGGAGGATGAGGGCTGCTGGGATTGTTTGTCACAGTACGTCCGGGCATCCTCCTTAGAAAAAAGACTGATCTGGACCACTATGAGGCTCTAATCCCCTAACCGTGCGGCTGGTCAAGCAGTGAGCCCATTGGGCTTAGGCTAACGTAAGCCTAGCATGATGTAATGTGACAAACAATTCCAGGCTAGATTCCTAAGGAGTAAAGGAGGTTTTTAATGGGTACGCCCTTTTTAGTGGAGGCCTACACTACAGGCTTGCCCCCTGTGTGCGTAATGTATTTTTCCTGCCTCTCCAATAATAATAATAATAATAATAATAATAACAGCAAAAAATTAAAAATAAAACAATTTGTTTTACTTATTTCAGCTTGACAATAAAGCTTTTATGTAATTTTTACCAAGCTATTATGATAATTTTATTAGCAATCTAAAAAAGAATATCATGAACAAAGAAATATAAGAACACACTTAATCTAATGTTTACAATATACCATTTATTAAAACTAGCAAACAAACATAATTTATCGATTATCATAATTTATCACAGATATTTGTATTCGGGTACTTATAGCACTTAACTTAAATCAACATGAGATTATACAGTTAATAATGGAATCTAACAGTACTACTTTTATGAGTTTCTGTTAATTTACTACCAATTAATGTATTGTGTAAAGTTAAAGAAACTATTTTATGATTTGAACCATCTCATTGCTTTACCAATCGCTGTACTTACTTGGGCCTACGTACTTTTTCTCATAATTTACAAATACATACCCGCTCTACATGGTCAGTTTAGTAGTCCTTTTTGTAATACGATTCGTTTTACGAGTAAGGAATATACTAAATAATAATTTGGTGATTGTAAATTAACAAAGTTCTTTAATTTATTTTTTATCATTCTGCAAGAAATCAGCATGTACTTTGTTCTCTCAATGGTGCCAAAAACGTTTATTTTTCGTCGGAGGACTGAAAAATCAGCTGGAATATTTTTTTAGGTCCTAAGACTGAAGTCAGCTGTTTGCTAAGTATATTATTATTCACTAGTCTACTTGTTGCTCGAAATCGAGCAATATATTTTGATACTGTACAAAAGTTACATTTAATTCTAAATCAACGACATCCCACCAATCCAATAATGTGAATATCAGTAATCACCAAAACGACACGTATTTATAGCTGTACATTAACAGAGTTTTGTAATGCTCAACCCAATCCCAACGTTATTCTAATACGAAATTTTCAAATTCAATTTGAGTATAGCACCCTTATTTTCAGTCCACTTTTCAGTGCCGAAACAACTTTAACCAAGCCCTATTCAACGACACCAAAAACTTGAATATCGGTTGAAAATTGTAGGACGAGTTCTCTATACTAAAAAACCTTCAGCGTATTAAATAAGTATAGATCTATTAATTTTGAGGTGCATAGTTTTGAAAATCAAACTATATAAAGAGCATTGTTTGTAAGCAACAAAAATGGGAACACTGTTTATTACTTACTTTGTTAACACAAAATTAAAAAAATAAAACTTTATACGTAATATTTTTAACGATCATAAGTGTAATTCCGCATTTGAAAAAAAAAATTTCATCACTCGGAGAAAAAGTGGCTTTTTGATGCTTAATCGTTTTTTAAAACTCGGTTGCGCCTCATTCAAAAAACACGATTGAGCACCAAAAAGACTAACTTTTGCTCCTAGTGATGAAAACTACAGTATAACCCTGTGACTAAGCAAAGAACATGTAAATGGAAAACGCTTCTCAGTAAACCAAAATTTTGTTTCTCTATAGGTTAATTTCCTTAATAATTTTGTCTGTTTTTGAGATTAACTATAACTTGTGTAGTAGGGGAGAAATTCGGCGAAGCCTTTTTCCAATTATATTTGATCTTATGAGTTTTAAAACCTACAACTTGCAAAACAATATAAAGTAGTAAGAAAGTAAAATTGAATTAAACTGAAAACTTAATATATAATCAAAACATATTATGAGCCATTATTTAAGGCCCAGTTACTGGCAGAACGAGTCATCCATTAGACGAAATTGAACTGGCAGACAATAAGTTGTTTATTTCCACTACAGCTTTGACGCTTTAACCCGTATAAAGGCACCAAACCACATTTCAAATTAATGACATAAACACGCTCTCATTTGAAGGCAAAAAGACAAAAGCAGCCCTGCAGCGCTCTTTGAACTTCCATTCGTTTTACAAATTTGTTTTCTTTTAGTTTCACTTGGAAATGCAATTTCGCTTGAATTAACTTTGAGCATGACTTGTAATTTCGATAAGCTGTCATTTAGATTATTTTTAAGTTTTCTTGTTTGCTTCGTACAAAATGTACCTATATCGTATATTGGTACAAGATGGGTAGGCCTATCTAGCTGTTTTGTTCCCATACAACAGTGAACGCTAATCCCATATTCATAAAACATGGCTATATACTGGGTAAAGACTGACTTTGCATCATAAAAGTACGGGAAACAGCTTTCAATAGCGAACGAATAACTCTTAGTTTTATTTGTGTAACAGATTGATACAATATTACATTAAAACCCATTGGCTTTGTATCACTGAACTCTTCCGTGACAGCTGTTGTGGTCCCAAATTTTTTATCATGGAACGTTTCCGTGATGATGTTAACAAATAAACAATGTTATCTCCAATGTTCCACTTGTGATAATGAAGCCATATTTCGATGGAAAACTATTACCAGAAAGTCAAAGTAGCAACTCATAATAAAAATAAAATTTAAATAATATTACATTACATATTATTTACATATTACATATTATTTAAATCATATTACATTAACACTCATCTTTCCTTCATACTTAGCTTTAAACTACCTAGTGAGTTAGGTCGCCATTTCAGTAAAGGTGTAAAAGTTGTATTATCATTTAGTATGATTACATGACCGTTTTCCTTTATCTCGTTGTACGGATCGAATCTAAATATTCATCGACGTGGGTACTGATAATTTTTGCTTATACTTCTTTGACTGTTTCTTGTCTCCTTGTTTATCACCGTCAGCTGCGGGTTGTTGTCGGTAGTAAACTAACCCCTATCAGTAGTGCAGTTGTTTGTAAACAGTGGGATTATGATTGTTTATGAACCTTGTGTATATACAAGTAAGTAACTTTTTTTAAAAAAGCGAATTAATATTATTAGTTATAAAAAAAAACAAAAAAAACTTGTATTACAAAAATAAAGTTTTAGAGTTTTTCATTAATTATTCCTAAACTATTACCAGTAAATCAAATAATGCAGTCATAATGTTAGTACAATAAGGCCAATGAACCATTTTTTCGCAAAATGTAAGGTTTTTACTATAAACGTTAAAAAAAATGATTTTTTATCATTCTACACGTAATCAGCCTGCTTCTTATTCTCTCAATAGTGTTATTGAACGCTTTAGGAACATAGTAAACATCAGAAATAAAGGTTAATGTTTTATTATCAGTCAACAGCTTAAAAAAGCAATTGAAATTTTTGATATGTTTGAATTTTCAATTCCGAAATTTAATTAATTAATTCCTGAATAATTTTTCCATTCCATTAAAAGAATAATCAATTATAATTATATACGTTTTTAGGTACTGGCCAAATTGTCCAAATCATTTACTCTTATACTGCATTTAGGCAAATACCTGGTGAGTTTACAATAAGCTGATTGAATGGTTATAAAATAAATACATTGCTATAGTTGTAAAAGGGTTTGGAAATTTCGGTTTTTGCAATATAAGAAAATACGTTAACGTTAAAGTAAATAAAACGTGCCAATATAGAAAAATTTAGCTTTTATTTGGTACAAACTGTATGTAAATCGGTCCAGTGGAAGTCTCAGACGAACTATTTACTATTTACTAGTTACGAACTATATCAGACGACTGAAATAGTTGACTTTTCAAAATAATATGTGAAATCTCCATAAAAAAGTTTATTTTCCATTTGTGACTAATTTAACGTAAATATTTTGAAAATAAAACCTGCTTATACAAGACCAAAAACGTTTGTTTTGGTACAACTCCCATGCAAATCAGCCCAGAAAGCCTTACACGAACTGTCCTAAGGTATTTTTAACCTTACTGTTTTAAATATTTAAGAAACTATACAATGCGTAAGTTTTTTCAACTAAATATTACAAATATAGTTATAAAATACATAAACCAATAAATTATTTTATAGTTTTCACCAATGAGGGCTACTTTAAGTGTTATTACTGGAAAAAGAAGCATCGGTCCCTACGGGTTTTTCATTTTTAGTGGGTATTCTACTGATTTTGCTCAAGTAGTCCTACACTGCAGATTGGCCACCTGTGTGCTTAAAAGGGGTTTCTCCCGTTCCTAAAAAATCCTCGGGTTTAGGGTAATGTAATATTGTTTATTATCAATGTTAAAATTCGTAATACAAATTTATATTTTACTTAACAATTTATCGCATTCAAAGAGGGTTTCAACCAACACCAAGACTTCACAAAATGTTTGTTCAGAAACTGAAACAGCAGTAAATACTACATCCGTAATAGTTATTGCATTAATATGTTTAAGGCACCATAACAAAACTAACCTGAAGAACAACCACAAATCAATAGTTTTACGTTCAACCAAAGATGAAAAATGAGCATTCATATAGGAGTAGTAGTAACCTGTCAATAAGTCGGAAGTAACAGAATTGTTACTCCTAAGCCTTCATCCCAGAATTTTACCTAATTTTCCATACCTTTTATTTTAATTTCTTAAAACTTTGTTCAACTTCTCGTGTAATAAATTCAAGATGTGAACTATTTTTCAAAGTATGTTACACGTGTTAACAGTTTATTAATGTTAAAGCAACCTAAAATTTTAAAGAATGCCTAAGGTGGTAATTATTGAACATCTTGTCTGTATATTAAATTCAATTGTGATGAGTCTGGGAAATATTGCGATTCCATGAAATCGTTATCGGTCCATTACTGTCTCTTAGTGCAAATGTAGGGTTTCTGGGGCCAAAATGCACTAATCAAATTTTGACATGTGAAGTGACGTCACGTTCGGGATTTAATTATGCATGACGTAGCTGTTACTTGATTGGTGTGATGTCATGGGGTTATTATGACCAGATAAATAAACCATGGCCTGCAGACAATATAAAATATAAAACCCCCTGAAGAATACAAAATAGGAATAATTTTAACGTTGCTATTACCTATGCACCTTTCCAATTATACGTCAGCATTTTCAAGGTCACTTGGAAAAGTTAAATAACCATGTATTGCAACCGCATTCTTGCGGTTACTATATAGTTATTGTTTAGTTTAGCTTTTTTGTTTAGTTTTAACAATTTCATATTTTATTTTTAGCGAATTTCTTTACAGGGAATACGCTTACGATATTAGCCATGGTAAGACATAAGCCCGGGACCATGTTACTTTTTCATTTTGAGGTCCCTAGAAGCCAAAAACACCATTCGTTGATATATACATCAATTAGGTAATTTTGGTAATTAAATGAAAAGCTCATAAACTCACTGGAGATATACAGCAACTACTAATTTACCATTATTATTAAAATTAAAATTAAAAAATGTTGGCCAAATATGTTGTCAAAGTTTCGTTGATATGAGGTATTTGTATCTAAAACTGTTATTTTATTTAGACCTAAACGATTATGAAACCTATGATATAGCTTTAGATCTCGTTTAAAACAAATTTTACTCCTGGGAGAGCTTTACAAAGTCGTTATAATGGGTCTTAAATTAAGGAGGCAAACAGAAGAGGGATGCTCTATCTTACCCAGTAGGTTTAATGTCGAGAAAAATAATGGTATTCTCAGAGTTTTGTTCTTATTTTATCCTTCCTCCACCATATATTTTTAAATTTTTTTTGTTCAGAGAGGAATACTAAATTAATTTTTTCTTTATATATATAATTTTTTCTTTATATATATATATATATATATATATATATATATATATATATATATATATAATAAAAAGAGGCCGCATAAAATTCTGTTTAAAAACAAACGTTTTTTATAAGTGGTGGAATTTCAAGACTGGTTTTTAATTAAACAATTTGTTGTCATTAATGATTAAATGGTCGTTTCATATAGTGTACTCTAAGTACTTTTTTATAGACTAAGGGAAAATTGCTTGGCACCAGGCTTTACTGATTTCCTTTTCCTCCTCCTGATATTTTTGTTTATTTTTTTATTTATTTATATTAAACTAGCAACAGACCGTCAAAAATGCCGGGTAATTTTTATGAAGCTTATTCATAAATATAATGTTTTATAAGCTTGAATGGTCACAAAATTTATGGAACATAATATTCTGTTCTGTTCATAATTTTAAACACAATTTTAGTCCTGACGTCACGCTCACCTTATGTATAAGAAATCGCTAGATAGTTTAAACCTGATATTGTTACTAATATCAAAAGTTGGCCTGTTATTATAAAACTTCACTGAGCCCAATAAAAAAGGGCAATAGGATAGTAATAGTAACTGTATATAGTAATAACAGTATAGTAACTGTTTTTTTGTTTTTTTTTCAAATTATGTTTAATACTATGATAGCCTAAATGGTTTATACTACATTATCATTTAACCCAAAAAAGGTACCGGCATGTGAATCAGAATGACTTTTTACGAAGCGTTTTCTTACAAGGTGGGAAGCTTTCACTAAATCCCCAGGACTCATGAGCGAGTGGCAGAGTTTTGTGTTAAACGGGAGGCTTGCTCAGCAAAACTGCGAGGTCCGAAGTAGATGGTGGTTAAGGGCTCACCCCTGAGTACCCTCCTCCCTCTATTTAAAATTATTAAAATATGTGAATAAACTGTAAAATACATACAGTGTATTATTAATTATAAATTATTGCAAATTTCTAATTGCCTATAAACAAACGACGGTTGGGAAGAGGTAAAATATTTCCAAAAATATTTAGGTAAAATAAAAAGGCTTACGTATTGGATTACGAGTGATAAAGTAGCAAATGTAAGATTTAAAAAATTGATTTAAAATTTAAACTAAAACGAAGAAATAGACAGTTATATACAAAAAAATTAAAATGTATTGTAATTTTTGTTTCTTACTTGGATATTCGTACCAGTTATGCCGTCCGTTGGATAAACACAATAATCCAGTTGAACTATATTTTATAATTGTATAGTTACGCGTCTGAGATTTCAAAAATGAAATAGAAGACTTTCATCGGAATTAACTGAAAATGACGTAACACAGTTGCTTCAAGAGGTATTTAATTTCTATTAAAAAATACAAATATTCATACCAATTTTGATGTGTCAACAAGAAAAATTAAATAGCTTAGTAAAACAAACAAAAGCCAGCTACGAGAGCCCAGGTGTTCAGTGTGAGCCGAACCTAGGTCTTAAATCAAACGCCCACCCCCTCTCCATCCACCAACCCTATACCCCCCCCCCCCACCAAACTGCTGGCTATCCTCTCTGTTGTTTATTGCACCAAAATTCATGCCATAGTAATCTATTTCCATCTTCCTAATTTTTTTCGTACACCTGTTGTCGTTTAGCTATTATATATAGATTTTTAGAATAAAAAGTATTTTGATATAAGGTTGAAGATATATGCAGTAAGTAAACATTTGGATGGACTCTTATTAAGATTTACATTATTGAACGTAAAAATCATTACGAAAAAAATGTACTCTTCTAATAAAAGAAGTGACTTTAGCTACGACGATTTACAACACTCTCAACGATGATGTCACTTTGCCAATTATGTATAATATAAAACAAAACCTTTTATAATAATTTACTTATTTTTTAAAGAGAAAATTTTTTTATTTTCTACTGATAACTAGTAAGTCTTTGATAGTGTTATTATTTTATACAAAATCCCGACGAAACAATATATTTTCAATATAATATACTCGAAATGTGACTTTGAGCGGTAACACACTATTATGTTTAAAATATACAACAGAAAAACAGATTTTTATTAAGTTTAGGGGAGACCGGGGCTGAAAGTCACATGGGTTGGTTGTCACAAAGCTTATAACTTCTGCCACCAACTATCTTTTGCACTAGTTTTGCGAATGCTGTTTCTTCCTTTAGTATGGCGATAATTGTTCTAGAGAGTGGGTGAATATCTGTATTTTCCAATGAATTTTGGGGTTTTTTCTGATTTTACTCCTGGCGAGTAAATTTTCTTAAGACACTTAATTATTTTTTACCATTCTTATCTTATGAGTTATGAACAAAAGCTCCATTTTATAACATTAGGCATATTGTGAGGTATTAAATCTGATTTCTTACCAAAACAAACGATTACCAGTTTTTGGTATACATCGATGTTTGTAAAAAAATGGCGGCACGGGGCAAGTTGTCACATAGAGTAAGGGGTTGGTTGTCACATGTTAATCAAATAGTTAATTTGCAGTTAAGTTTTACGTTTTCAAAACTACTTGAATTTACTGTAATTTATTTTAAGTATCATTTTTGTATTAAACTATTGTTACTTTTGAATGTTTTGTTTGATTTTACCCATATCAATAATTTGTACATATTCTATTTTTATCCATAAGAAATACTAGGGACAACCAACCCCATACGTTGTGACAACATGCCCCGCCGTAGGGGCTGGTTGACACACTTGCACTGATCTTTTTAAACATTTTTTATAAATATTTGTCGTATAGATTTCAATTTAAAAAAATATATAGTGTAAAAGAAAGTTTATTTCAAATGATAAATATATTTTTGATAAACTAAGATAACGAATAACTTTGTAAAAATTAACAATCTAAAAAGTGTGACAACCATCCCCGGTCTCCCCTACACTCTATTTTCAGGTATATCGTTGATTTGAGATGTTAAATTTAAACTTAAACTAAATACGTAATTATTCTCTCATTTTACCCCTTGGAAATAACTTTCTTGAGTTTCTCTAGAAAACACCAATTTTCAAACATGAAATATTAATGATAAAATCCAATGGTTGAAAAATATAAATTTAACACTCGCCTACGCCTCGATGGGGGCTCCGCCCCCATGCCCCCTTAGGGGTGTCCCTAAATTCGTAAATTAATAAAAAGTCAAGTATGAAATTGGTTAGTTCCACGGAAGAACTGAACAGCCAAGACAGTAACAAAACCGTTTAATACACACAATTCACAATCGATAGATAAAAAAGCTTTGAAAATCTCCTATGAATCGGTTTTAATAACTCTTTGTAGTTAAAATTTGTTAAAATATTTTGAGTGTGATATAATAATTATTTATTCTGGGTGTTATGCTGAATGGAGGGTCCACTCCCTAATTTGTTGCCCCAATTCCGTAATTTCTGTAAAAACTTTATGCAGTGAACGGGGTTGTTGAGGGTTATTAACTCCAATATGTTCGTTGAATTAGTTTGTAAATAAAAAAGTCGAGTGTTAAACAGGTTAGCTTTACCAAAGAAGTGCACAAACAAGACAGTGACAAAAGGCTAATGCACACTTCTCACAATCAATAATAATTAAAGCTTTTAAATTCGTCAAAAATTGTAGCAATAAATCAGTGAAAACAATAAAAAACATTAAAATGAAATAATATAAAATCTGATAAACGAGATAGAAATCACAAAAGACTCCAAAGTTTTAAAAAGATTCCCTAAAATCCGAGGAGGAATTTACTAAAAGTATGTAAATTAGTAACACGAGCCCCGACAATAGCTGAATTCATATTTTTAATTGTCTTTTAAAAGAAGGTAAGGTCCCCAATTTCAAGTTTTCGGTAACTATTCTGGTCCTGTAATAAATCTGTTTTGAGAGCTAATGTGTAGAGATACGGCAAAATGTTCTGAAAACTGTAAGCCATTAATAAAATATATCAGTCATATTCAGCAACATTTTTCGATAGGATCAATCGTTTTGTCAGTAGAGTGGAAAAACTGAAAACGCGATTGCAAAAAAATTAGTCTGGATATTTACGCAATTGGTGCGATGTACGACAAAAAGTCACAGGACCAAAATCGTAGTTCATCCAATTCAGTACCGTAGTAGTCTCAAATCTATGAAAGTCCTAACCGTTTAGCCGCTAGAGTTGAAATATACTAAAATTACGATTTCTCTAGTTGGCCAAAAGCCACTACTTATTTATCACAAAACTGGGAAAAAGTGAAAAATGTATTTTGAGAGTAAACGGAAAGAGATACGGAAAAGTATGTTAGAATAAAAATTGTAGATATTAACAAGATCTATAAAAGTTGTCATTTAAACATTTTTGTAGGACAAACCATTTAGTCGCTAGGGCCCTAAATCTAAATATAAATTTCACAAAAATCAGTTTGGAGGGTTAACGGTGCGATGTACGACAAAAAGTCAAAGGAGCAAAATTGTAGATCATCCAATTCCCTATCGTAATATGCTCTCATATTTCAGTTAAGACTAATCGTTAGGCCACTAGAGCTGAAATACGAAAATTACGATTTTTCTAGTGGACCAGAACCGGTATTTTCCCACTACTTACGTTCACAAAATCCGGAAAAAGTGAAAAATGAATTTTGTGAGTAAACGAGTAGAGATACGGCAAAATATATAAGGAAAGAAATTGTAGATATTAAAAAGATCTATCGAAATGAACCTTAAAAGATTTTTTACGACCATTGGTTTAGTCACTAGAGCCCGAAAACCGAAAACGGCATTTCATTAAAAACGCTCTGGAGGCTTAACGGTGCGAGATACGATAAAAAGTCAAAGGACCGAAATTGTAGAAAATTAAATTCCCTATCGTAGTATTGTTCTCAGATTTTAGATAGGACGAAGCGTTTGGCCGCTAGAGCCAAAAAAGTAAAATTACAATTTCGGAAATCCGCCATTTTGAATTTTTTTAGTAGGTTAAAACTAAAAATTTGCAAGTTTAAGATTTTACACTTAGCATTGACCGTTCAGGCTAGACTTATGCCAAATTTCAAGTCTCTAGCTTAAATAGTTACGTCAGAAATTCGTGTCCCATATAAGTGAGTGAGTCAGTTACACATGGGGCTGTATATATTATAGACTCGCTGACTCACTCACTTATATGGGATACGAAGTTCTGACATAACTATTTAAGCTAGAGACTTGAAATTTGGCATACGTCTAGCCTGAATGGTCAATGCTAAGGATAAAATCTTAAACTTGCAAATTTGTAGTTTTAACCTACTAAAAAAAATTCAAAATGGCGGACTTCCGAAATTGTAATTTTAGTTTTTTGGCTCTAGCGGCCAAACGCTTCGTCCTATCTAAAATTTGAGAACAATACTACGATAGGGAATTTAATTATCTACAACTTTGGTCCTGTGACTTTTTATCACATCTCGCACCGTTAAGCCTCCAGAGCGTTTTTAATGAAACCCCGTTTTTGGTTTTTGGGCTCTAGTGACTAAACGGTTTGTTCTACAAAAACTTTTACATAACAATTTTGATAGATCTTTTAAATATCTAAAATTTTTATCTTTACATATTTCACCGTATCTCCTCTCGTTTACTCACAAAATACATTTTTCACTTTTTCCGGATTTTTGAACATAAGTAGTTGGATTTTGCCGGTTCTGGAACAATAGAGAAATCGTAATTTTTGGTCCGGATGAGCTAGAAACTTGATATTTGGTACACACGTAGTTTGTATGGTTAATACAAAGGGGAAATCACAAAACATTGAGTTTTCAAATTTTAACCCCCTAAAATTTTGTATGGTAAAATCTACACCATGTAAGGCATTTTCTAAATACTCTGTAACTTTTGAACGAGAGGTTCTATCTCGAATCTGAGGGATAATTCGTAGTCAGGAATTAGACGCTCTACAAGTTTAGTCCTGTGAAATTTTGCCGTATCTCACTCCCTTCACCCTTAAAAAAGGGCTTACTTTCAAAATTTCCAAATTTTTTCACAAAAATCTCGCTATTTTAAAATTTTTTATTAACTAATATGGCACACGGATGCTTGAAATTTAGTACATATTATGGTATCAACTAGATCTTACCTTTGTGGAAGCCATTAACCAATTTAAATTATAATTAAGTCAAAAAACCTTGAAAAACCCAAAATTCTTAACATGTTTTCGTGTAAAGTGTTTGTAAATTACTTTATTCTGCCAAATACACTGCCATATTGATATTTGTTTTGCTAGTATTACATTCTATTGTAAACGTTCTACAAGTTCAGTCCAATGCAGTTTTGCCGCATCTCACCCCCTTCACCCGTAAAGATTGGCGTACAATAATTAAAGCTTTAAAATTCGTCAAAAATTGTTGCAATAAATCAGTGAAAACAATAAAATAACATTAAAATGAAATAATATAAAATCTGATAAACGAGATAGAAATCAGAAAATACTCCAAAGTTTTAAAAAGATTAGCTAAAATCCGATTAGGAACTTACTAAAACTATGTAAATTAGTAACACCAGCCTCGACAATAGCTGAATTCATATTTTTAATAGTCTCTTAAAAGAGGTAAGGTCCCCAATTTCAAGTTTTCGGTAACTGTTCTGGTTTACCAGATACCAAAGGTCTATTGAGTTTATCATCCTGTAATAAATCTGTATTGAGAGCTAAAGTGTAGAGATACGGCAAAATGTTCTGAAAACTTTAAGCCATTAATAAAATATTTCAGTCATATTCAGCAACATTTTTCGATAGGACCAATTGTTTTGTCAGTAGAGTGGAAAAACAGAAAACACGATTGTACAAAAATTAGTCTGGAGATTTACGCAATTGGTGCGATGTACGACAAAAAGTACAGGACCAAAATCGTAGTTCATCCAATTCAGTACCGTAGTAGTCTCACATCTATAAAAGGCCTAACCGTTTAGACGCTAGAGCTGAAATACTAAAATTACGATTTCTCTATTTGGTCAAAAGCCACTACTTATTTATCACAAAACTGGGAAAAAGTGAAAAATGTATTTTGAGAGTAAACGAAAAGAGATACGACAAAGTATGTCAGAATCAAAATTGTAGATATTAAAAAGACCTATAAACAGTTTAAACATTTTTGTAGGACAAACCATTTAGTCGTTAGAACCCTAAATCTAAATATAAATTTCACAAAAAATCAGTTTGGATTGTTAACGGTGCGATGTACAACAAAAAGTCAAAAGACCAAAATTGTAGATCGTCCAATTCCCTATCGTAATATTGCCCTCAGATTTCAGATAAGACTAACCGTTAGGCCGCTAGAGCTAAAATACTAAAATTACGATTTCTCTAGTGGACCAGAACCGGTGTTTTCCCACTACTTACATTCACAAAATCCGGAAAAAGTGAAAAATGAATTTTGTGAGTAAACAAGTAGAGATATGGCAAAATATATAAGGGGCGAAATTGTAATATTAAAAAGATCTATCGAAATAAACCATTAAATAATTTTTACGACCATTCGTTTACTCACTAGAGCCCAAAAACCGAAAACGGCATTTCATTAAAAACGCTCTGGAGGCTTAACGGTGCGAGATACGATAAAAAGTCAAAGGACCGAAATTGTAGAAAATTAAATTCCCTATCGTAGTATTGTTCTCAGATTTTAGATAGGACGAAGCGTTTGGCCGCTAGAGCAAAAAAACTAAAATTGTAATTTTGGAAGTCCGCCATTTTGAATTTTTTTTAGTAGGTTAAAACTACAAATTTGCAAGTTTCAGATTTTATCCTTAGCATTGACCATTCAGGCTAGACGTATGCCAAATTTCAAGTCTCTAGCTTAAATAGTTATGTCAAAACTTCGTATCCCATATAAGTGAGTGAGTCAGTTACACATGGGGCTGTATATATTATAGACTCGCCTACGGCTCGATGGGGGCTCCGCCCCCATGCCCCCTTACAAGGTTGCTCCGAATTTATTAATTGCTCTAAGTCTTAAGTATTGAACATTCTAGTTGGGCCCTCCACCCCCCACGCTATACTTGTCTTCGCTGACTTATTTTAATAGTTTAGGAAGTCAAAAGCATTTAAGATATTATCTCGATATTTAAAGTTTAAATTGGTACTTTTGTTTTTGTTTGAGATACGGCAAAATCGCATAGGACCGTACTTGTAGAGCGTCTAAAATATAATATAATACTGCCAAAACATATATCAATTTTGCAGTGCATTTGGCAGAATAAAGTAATTTACAAACACTTTACACGAAAAACTTTTAAGAATAAAAATGTTTTTTCAATTTTTGTTATACTAAACTTTCATTGAAATGGGAAAAAAGCTACTACTATAGAAGGAACCTGTTGAGCTCTTAATATAAAAAGAAATTAATGCATATATGTTACTTAATATTATATAAAAATATCAAAGTGGCGCAATTTTTTCGTAAAACTTTAGAAGTTTTGAAAGTACGCCCCTTTTTAAGGGTGAAGGGGGTGAGATACGGCGAAATTTCACATGACCAAACTTATAGAGCATCTAAAATAGAATACAATACTGGTAAAACATGAATCGATATAGCATTATATTTACCAGGTAAAAGTAAATTACAAACACCACACATGAAAAAATTTTAAGGATTTAGTTTGTTTACGTTTTTTTGGACTAAACTTAGGTTGAAATGTTTCAATAAATGCTAATATAGTTAGATCTATATTAGGGCATAATATGTACAAAATTTCATTCATCGATGCGCCATAGTAGTAAATAAAAAATATTAAAATAGTGCAATTTTTGTTAATGAATTTTGAAATTCTGGAAGTACGCCCCTTTTTAAGGGTGAAGGAGATGAGATACGATAAAATGTCAGAGGACCTAACTTGTAGACCTTTTAATTCCCAACTAACGATTTTCCCTCAGATTTGAGATAGGACCTCTCGTTTAAAAGTTATAGCGAAAAAAGTAACACCTTACATTTCCGGGTTACCGGTTTCCACCCTTCGTTATTTTTTTGGGGGGGTTGAAATGAAAAACTGTTAGATTTCAGACTTTTTCCGGGGGTACCAGATCATAAGCCACCCGCATGCCAAAAATCACGTTTCCAGCTCACCCGGAAGTAGTCTAGAATTTGTATGGATGAATCAGTGAGTCAGTCAGTGAGTTACACATGGGGCTGTATATTTATAGGACTCGCCTACGGCTCGATGGGGGCTCCGCCCCCATGCCCCCTTAGGGGTGTCCATAAATTCGTAAATTAATAAAAAGTCAAGTATGAAATTGGTTAGTTCCACGGAAGAACTGAACAGCCAAGACAGTAACAAGACCGTTTAATACACACAATTCACAATCGATAGTTAAAAAGCTTTGAAAATCTCCTATGAATCGGTTTAAATAACTCTTCGTAGTTAAAATTTGTTAAAATATTTTTAATTTGATATAATAATTATTTATTCTCGGTGTCATGCTGAATGGAGGGTCCACTCCCTAATTTGTTACCCCAATCCCGTAATTTCTGTAAAAACTTTGTAAATAAAAAAGTCGAGTGTTAAACAGTTTAGATTTATTAAAGAAGTGCACAGCCAAGACAGTAACAAAAGGCTAATGCACACTTCTCACAATCAATAATAATTAAAGCTTTTAAATTCATCAAAAGTTGTTGCAATAAATCAGTGAAAACAATAAAATAACATTAAAACGAAATAAAATAAAATCTTATAAACGAGATAGAAATCACAAAAGACTCCAAAGTTTTAAAAATATTCCCTAAGATCCGAGGAGGAACTTATTAAAAGTATGTAAATTATTAACACCAGCCCCGACAACAGCTGAATTCATATTTTTAATAGTCTGTTAAAAGGAGTTAAGGTCCCCAATTTCAAGTTTTCGGTAACTATTCTGGTTTACGAGATACCAAAGGTCTCTTGAGTTTATCATCCTGTAATAAATCTGTTTTGAAAGCTAATGTGTAGAGATATGGCAAAATGTTCTGAAAACTGTTAGCCATTAATAAAATATTTCAGTCATATTCAGCAACATTTTTCGATAGGACCAATCGTTTGGTCAGTAGAGTGGAAAAACTGAAAACGCGATTGCACAAAAATTAGTCTGGAGATTTACGCAATTAATTGGTGCGATATACGACAAAAAGTCACAGGACCAAAATCGTAGTTCATACAATTCAGTACCGTAGTAGTCTCAAATCTATAAAAGGCCTAACCATTTAGCCGCTAGAGCTGAAATACTAAAATTACGATTTCTCTAGTTGGCCAAACGCCACTACTTATTTATCACAAAACTAGGGAAAAGTGAAAAATGTATTTTGAGAGTAAACGGAAAGAGATACAGCAAAGTATGTTAGAGTCAACATTGTAGATATTAAAAAGACCTATCAAAGTAGTCATTTAAACATTTTTGTAGGACAAACCATTTAGTCGCTAGAGCCCTAAGTCTAAATATAAATTTCACAAAAATCAGTTTGGATGGTTAACGGTGATATGTACGACAAAAAGTCAAAGGACCAAAATTGTAGATCATCCAATTCCCTATCGTAATATTGCTCTCAGATTTCAGATAAGACTAACCATTATTAAGCTAGAGCTGAAATACTAAAATTACGATTTCTCTAGTGGACCAGAACCGGTATTTTCCCACTACTTACGTTCACAAGATCCGGAAAAAGTGAAAAATGTATTTTTTAAGTAAACGAGAAGAGATACATTTGGCCTCTAAAGCTGAAATACTAAAATTACGATTTCTCTAGTGTCCCAGAACCGGCATTTTCCCACTACTTATGGTCACAAAGTCCGGAAAAAGTGAAAAATGAATTTTGTGAGTAAACGAGTAGAGATACGGCAAAATATATAAAGAGCAAAATTGTAGATATAAAAAAAATCTATCGAAATAAACCTTCAGAAAGTTTTCAGGATCATCTGTTTAGTCACTAGAGCCCGAAAACCGAAAACGGCATTTCATTAAAAACGCTCTGGAGGCTTAACGGTGCGAGATATGATAAAAAGTCAAAGAACCGAAATTGTAGAAAATTAAATTCCCTATCGTAGTATTTCTCTCAGATTTTAGATAGGACAAAGCGTTTGGCCCCTAGAGCCAAAAAACTAAAATTACAATTTCAGAAATCCGCCATTTTGAATTTTTTTAGCAGGTTAAAAATACAAATTTGCAAGTTTAAGATTTTATACTTAACATTGACCATTCAGGCTAGACGTATGCCAAAATTCAAGTCTCTAGCTTAAATAGTTACGTCAGAAATTCGTATCCCATATAAGTGAGTGAGTCAGTTACACATGGGGCTGTATATATTATAGACTCGCCTACGGCTCGATGGGGGCTCCGCCCCCATGCCCCCTTTGGGGGTTGCCCCGAATTCGTTGAATAATTTAAAGTCAAGTATTGAACAGGCTAGTTCCACCAACTAACTGGACAGCGAAGACAGTAAAAAAACGCGCTAATACGCACTCTTCACAATCAATAATAATAATAACAATAATATCCTTTGAAAATATTTCACGGGGCTCAGCCCCCATGCCCCCTAGTTGATTTTACTAATTTCGTTAATCATTCACAAAGTCTCAAATAATGAACTTTCTAGTTCCACTAAAGTACTGAACAGGCTAGTTCCATCGAAGTTTTGAAAAGCTAAGTTTTAAATTACGTGTAACTCTACTACAAAAGTGTGTGATACTAACTCCTCCACGTTACCAACCACTTGGTCTGGAACGTCAACGATTTTAGATGCGGCACAGAAAAATTGCAATGGGGCAAAATTAATCCAAATTAAGTATCTTTAAATTAAATTTTCATTGATAAAAAAAATGTAATGTGCCCACTATAGCAAAACAATAATGCTAATAAATAGAAAATAATTGATTATGTGAAAATAACTATTAAAATAATAAAATAATCAAGCTATAATAATAGAAAGTAACACTTAAACCAAATCTAGCATCGCCAACCACGATATTAAAAGAATCGGAAAATGAAAACTAATAAAAATTGAAGTTTTGAAAAGCTAAGTTATTAATTTACTTGTAACTCTACTAAAATGTGTGATGCTAACTATTCCACGTTACCAACTACTAAGCCTGAAACGTCAACGAGTTAACATGCGTCACATTAAAATTGCAATGGGTCAAAATTATTCCAAATTAAGTATTTTTAAATGAGATTTTCGTAAATTTTAAAAATAATGTTATATGCCCATTAGAGTAAAACAATAATGCTAAAAAATAGAAAATAACCAATAGTAAGTGTGAAAATTACTATTAAAATAATAAAAAATCAAGCTATGCTAGTTAATACTCTTAAGAAATTAAAAATACAATTTGAACTAAATATAGTATCGCCAACCACGATATTAAAAGAATCTGCTGATACAAACTAATTAAAAATAAAAACTTGTAAATTTCAGGATATAGAAGAAAAACGTTTAAATTACTGAAATAGCAAATAACATTCAAATCAATAAGCGAAAACAAGAATTTAATAACATGAAAACAAAATCATAGGAAATAATAAAAACGGGGTAGATTCGCAAAAAACCCCTACTATTACAAACTACTACTAATTATAAGAATATAAAATCTAGACCTGTGAAATAATAATTTATCCATAAAAACCTGTTAGTTTTGTTCAATAGCCGTTTAAAAATTCTTAAAAACATATTTTAAGTGTGTGTTAAAATAAAATATAAAACACTGATTATAAACAATGCAGAAAGATAATACTTAACTGTCTATTAAGTATCGTACTAAGTAATAGAAGTATATAACGTTAAGATCACGGCACGAGCTACACAGAAAATTCATTGAATGCGTAATTCGGCTGAGGGGTTCACATGGGGTGAATTTGAATAAGTAATCTAAAATAAATTGAAATTAAACAAGAACCTAACATTTAAATCTATTACTTTTGTTCAACACTTATTTAAACATTCTCAAAAAAAATTTTAATTGTGAAAAATTCGAATATAAGACACTGAATATAAATCAAACAGAAAGATAATAATAAACTGTCTATTAAGTATTGTACAAAGTAATCGAAGTATGTTACGTTAAGATCACGGCTCAAGCTTCACAGAAAATCCATTCAATGCGAAGTTCGGCGGAGAATAATCCCGTGTGAATTTGAATAAGTAATCTAAAATAAATTGAAACAAAACGAGAACCTACATTTAAATCTGTTAGTTCAGCTAAACAGATATTTAAAAATTCCCTAAAACATATTTATGATGTGAGTAAAATATAAAAGAAACGAGCTTTTAATGCAGCATAATCTCATGGCTATTTTGAAGTCAAATGGATAACGGTTTGTTATATGTGAGGGATACTAATGTTGCCAACAGCAAGGAAGCAGGTGTAGTTAAAAGACATGATTTAAATACAAGCGAGAACTAAGCGACTATTCACCCGCCATGGGAAATTAATTCATAGTAGGATAAGAAAATTCACCTTTGGTAAACATTCAAGATCGCGCATATGCTGCATAATCTACAAATTAAGGAATTATCACTGTATATATTATCGAGTATAACCCTGGGTCCCTGGTGAAATAACCCGCTCTCAATACAAAATAACGCCGTAGTTTACAATATTTTAGAGTCTATCCATCGAAGGATACAATGAGTATATCAAACACGGGTGTAGTTGAAAGAGATCATTTAAACACGAGCGAGAACTAAACCTGAAGAGTGATCTACGATACCACGCGGTGATATACGCTGATACGGCTGAACTACGTTACCGACAAATCTATATTTTTTTACCTTTTTTATAGTTTAAAAGTAAAAAAGTTGTAGTTTTATGATTTTTCCTAAATTGAAACATCTCAATGAATGTCCATGCCAAATTTCAAGTCTCTATCTTAAACGGTCGCTTCAGGAATTTAAGATCATCAGTGAGTCAGTCAGTTACACATGGGGCTGTATATATTATGGACTCGCCTACGGCTCGATGGGGGCTCCGCCCCCATGCCCCCCATTTTGGGTTGCCCCAAATTCGTTAATTGTTCTAAGTCTTAAGAACTGAACAGGCTAATTGAGGCCTCCACCCCCATCTCTATCCTTATCTTCGCTGACTTAGTTTAATAGTTCTGGAAGTCTAAAACATTTAAGATATTCTCTTGATATTTAAAGCTTAAATTGATACTTTTCTTTTATATTTTATATTTAATGCTCATGGTATGTGTGTGTAGCTAAATTTCAGGCATCTAATTGTCATAACAGTAAATAAAAAATATTACAAAACTCAATTTTTGTGAAAGAATTTTGAAAATACACCCCTTTTTTGGTGAAGAGAGTGAAATGCTACAAAATCTTAAGGGGCGAGCTTATAAAGAATCTAAAAATAATATAATGCTGACAAAAAGTATATCGGTATGGCAGTACCTTTATCGGGTTTAACAAAATCACCAAAAACTATACATAAAACAGGTTAATAATTCAGTATTTTCACAGTTTTTTTACTAACCTTGGATTGAAATCGGCCTTTGGCTGCTTCTATAGTAAAAGCTAGATATATTCAGAGTGTATACAAAATTTGAGGCATGTATGTGTTATAAAAGTAAACGATAAATATTGAAATAGAGTAATTTTGGTGAAAGAATTTCAATATTGTGAAAGTACGCCCCTCTTTACAGGTGGAGGGGGTGAGATACGGCAAAATTGCATAGGACCGAACTTGTAGAGCGTCTAAAATAGAATATAATACTGGCAAAACAAATTTCAATATTGCAGTATATTTGGCAGGGTAAAGTAATTTACAAACACTTAACACGAAAAAATTTTAAGAATGTTTTGTTTTTTTTAAATTTTTTTAGACTTAATTATAATTGAGATTGGTCAATGGCTACCACTGTGGTAAGATCTAGTTGAGACCATAATGTACTAAAGTTCAAGCATCCGTGTACCATGTTAGTAAATAAAAATATTAAAATAACGAGATTTTCTTGAAAAAATTGGTAATTTTGAAAGTATGCCCCTTTTTAAGGGTGAAGGGAGTGAGATACGGAAAAATTTCACGAGACTAAACTTGTAGAGCGTCTAATTCCTGACTATGAACGTTCCCTCATATTCGAGATACATATTCAAAAGTTACAGTGTATTTAGAAAAGCCTTACATAGTGTAGATTTTACCATGAAAAAATAATTTTTTTTAAGGAGGTTAAAATTAGAAAATTCAATGTTTTGGGATTTTCTATTTGTATTGACCGTACAAACTACGTGTGTACCAAATTTCAAGTTTCTAGCTCATTCGGACTAAAATTACGATTTCTCTATTTGCCCGGAACCAACTATTTGCCACTATTTATGTTCACGAAATTGGGAAAAAGTGAAAAATGTATTTTTGGATTAAACGGGAAGAAATACGGCAAAATATGTAGGAATCAAGACTCCAAAGTTTTAAAAAGATTCCCTAAAATCCGAGGAGGAACTTACTAAAAGTATGTAAATTAGTAGCCACCAGTCCCGACAATAGCTGAATTCATATTTTTAATAGTCTCTTAAAAGAAGGTAAGGTCCCCAATTTCGAGTTTTCGGTAACTATTCTGGTCCTGTAATAAATATGTTTTGATAGCTAATGTGTAGAAATACGGCAAAATGAAAACTGTAAGCCATTAATAAAATATTTCAGTCATATTCAGCAACATTTTTCGATAGAACCAATCGTTTAGTCAGTAGAGTGGAAAAACTGAAAACGCGATTGCACAAAAATTAGTCTGGAGATTTACGCAATTGGTGCGATGTACAACAAAAAGACACAGGACCAAAATCTACTTCATCCAATTCAGTACCGTAGTAGTCTCAAATCTATAAATGGCCTAACCGTTTAGCCGCTAGAGCTGAAATACTAAAATTACAATTTCTCTAGTTGGCCAAAAGCCACTACTTATTTATCACAAAACTGGGAAAAAGTAAAAATTTAATTTTGAGAGTAAACGGAAAGAGATACGGCAAAGTATGTTAGAATCAAAATTGTAGACATTAAAAAGACCTATAAAAGTTGTCATTTAAACATTTTTGTAGGACAAACCATTTAGTCGCTAGGGCCCTAAATCTAAATATAAATTTCACAAAAATCAGTTTGGAGGGTTAACGGTGCGATGTACGACAAAAAGTCAAAGGACCAAAATTGGAGATCATCCAATTACCTATCGTAATATTGCTCTCATATTTCAGATAAGACTAACCTCTAGGCCACTAGAACTGAAATACTAAAATTACGATTTCTCTAGTGGACCGGAACCGGTATTTTCCCACTACTTACGTTCACAAAATCCGGAAAAAGTAAAAATGTATTTTTTGAGTAAACGAGAAGAAATGCATTTGGCAGCTAAAGCTGAAATACTAAAATTACGATTTCTCTAGTGTCCCAGAACCGCTATTTTCCCACTACTTATGGTCATAAAATCCGGAAAGAGTGAAAAATGAATTTTGTGAGTAAACGAGAAGAGATACGGCAAAATATTTAAATGGCAAAATTGTAGATATTATAAAGATCTATCGAAATAAATCTTTAAAAAGTTTTTACGACCATCCGTTTAGTCACTAGAGCCCGAAAACCGAAAACGGCATTTCATTAAAAACGCTCTGGAGGCTTAACGGTGCGAGATACGATAAAAAGTCACAGGACCAAAATTGTAGATAGTTAAATTCCCTATCGTAGTATTGTTCTCAGATTTTAGATAGGACGAAGCGTTTGGCCGCTAGAGCGAAAAAACTAAAATTACAATTTCGAAAATCCGCCATTTGAATTTTTTTTGGTAGGTTAAAATAAAAAATTTGCAAGTTTAAGATTTTACACTTAGCATTGACCGTTCAGGCTAGACGTATGCCAAATTACAAGTCTCTAGCTTAAATGGTTACGTCAGAACTTCGTATCCCATATAAGTGAGTGAGTGAGTGAGTGAGTCAGTTACACATGGGGCTGTATATATTATAGACTCGCCTACGGCTCGATGGGGGCTCCGCCCCCATGCCCCCTTAGGGGTTGCCCCCTAGTTTGAATTAATAAAAAGTCAAGTTTGAAATAGTTTAGTTCCACACAAGATCTGGACAGCCAAGACAGTAACAAAACCATCTAATACTCTAAATTCACAATCAATAGTAAAAAAGCTTTAATAATCTCCTATTAGTAGGTTTTAATACCCCTCCTTAGTAAATAGTCTAAAAAATTGAGCTGTGAGATGAATATTATTTATGTAAATATTCTAGGTGTTATGCTTGATGGAGGGTCCAACCCAATAATTGGTTGCCCCAATTCCATAAATTACTGTCAAACCCTCATACAATGAACAGGCTAGTTGAGGGCTCAAATCCAACGGCAGTAACAGAAGCCGCCAATACACACTACTCACAATAAATAATAATATGCTTTGAAATTTGCTCACGGCTCATGGTTTAATCCCACTCCCCCCTTAATTCGTTAAAAATATAATGAAGTTGTGAAATATTAATGAACTATGTAAATAGTCATGCTCAAAAGTTGTTGTGTAAAAATTTGGAGATACGATCATGATTGCACAAGATTGAGGTAATAATAGCTGTATTCTGAAAAGATAAAAGTGGAATAAAATTATAAGTTTATATAGAGGATCGTTGTTTGTAATAGAAGAAAAACGGGACAAAATCAAGATATTTGAAATAAAAAAAAATATGATAGGCTAAGATGCTTCAGTTCCGCCACGGGGTGGCCAAGAAACGCAGGAATCATATATGTACCATATAGAGAAACGATAACAATTTTATCATTCAAAATCAGCAAATATTAATTTAACAATCTTAAATGTTATATATATTAGTTCAGAAAATTAATAAAAATAGAGGCCTAGTAGTATGTAATAGATCACAGGGTATTAGGTACTATAATCATGAAGTCTTAAAGTCTTTATATAGTCTTATAATGAAGAAAGTTGCAGCTTAAGAACCATAAAATCGGCGAACATTATGCATTTTCAACCAATGGTAGTAAAAAAAACCAATTGTGAAATCATAGCCAAAAAAAGATTATTGGTTAAATTAAAATATACTGAAAAAGTTACAATAATTGATAAGCATGGAATAGTTTTCAATTACAACAATAAGAGGGTTAATCTAGACTTAAGGTGAGAGCACTGCATTGAGGAAGTTTGACGGACAAAGTGGCAGTGAGAAAAATTACTATTGAGTTTAATTCAATTGATTATTATAATATTTCTCAGCCTGATGGATCATCAGACATGTAGATGGTCTTAAAAAAACGTCGGAAGTAGGTAAACGTTAGCGAAGGTAAGAATGGAAAGTTTAATCGTTCTAAAACTTAATATGTTCAATCGTTTCCTAAACTAAAATCTAAGCCTGATTGGACAGCAGCAAATAGGTCAAAGACTGGATGTCAAACGTGTTGGGACACGTTCAACTCTTCAAAGTAAAACTGCACCAGAACTATCAACTGAAGCGCTATATTCAATCTAGGGATTCATATAGAGAGACAGCATATAAATAGTAGAAAATTAAGTTATAATTACTGTATAAGGTAATTTTTTGTGCGAAAACCTACAAGAAATTTTCCAGCATGAGAAAACTAAAGTCTGGAAAATGTAATTAGACCTAAAATATTTTTAGCAATTAATATAGAAATCAAAGCGGACATCGCCTGAATGCATAGATACGCTTTCGATTCAGTAAACTTCATTTTCAATAATAACATAGCAATCAGAGAGAAAACCATACGCAAACAAACAACTATGCGTCCAATTGAGAAAAGATATAGGGAAGAGGTGTAGTTAAAAGATATCATTTAAATACAAGCGAGAACTAAGCGACTATAATAGCGCTCCAAGAGAAATCTTTAGGAACCCAACGTACTTCCCTCGTACGTACACCTCGTCTCTTTAGAAATTTTTATAATTTGAAAAGTTGAAAATTGTAGTTTTTGGGCATTTATAAGGTTTTAATCAGAGCGAGTGATACCCTGGTGAAATAAACCGCTCTCTAAGCATCGGAACTCCGTGGTCAACCCAAGACGTTTATGGTTAACAGTCATAACACTTGTATCAAACACGGGTGTAGTTGAAAGAGATCATCTAAACACAGGCGAGAACTAAAACCTGCAAAGTGATCTACGATACCACGCGGTGATATACGCTGATACGGCTGAACTACGTTACCGACAAATCTATATTTTTTACCTTTTTATATTTTAAAAGTAAAAAAAGTTGTAGTTTTATGATTTTCCGTAAATTGAAACATCTCAAAGAATGTCCACGCCAAATTTCAAATCTCTAGCTTAAACGGTGGCTTCAGGACTTTAATATCATAAGTGAGTGAGTCAGTTACACATGGGGCTGTATATATTATAGATTTGTGCAATAGTGTAAGGACAAACTGTATTAGAGAAAATAATATCAGTTTTTAATACCATGCATTTATTTGTACAGGAAAACGTAGTTGCAAATAAATGTACTTATATAACAAAAGAAGTGACTTAAGCTACGTGTAAATTCATAACACGCTCAACAAGAATGTCAAATTGCCATTGTGTTCTGTATTTACAAACAAGTAAAATAGAGAAAGATTTTGAAACAATACAAATGTAAATCGCTAAGAAGATTGCAAATGAAAAATTCAACTTTCATGAATCCAAAGTGTAATAGTTACACAAATATGAATCGATTTGAATTTTAAATCCCGGGCTACTGAGATACGGGTTGCGGAATCACAGGCGCGGATGTAGTTGCAGGAGCCGCCACCAGGTGCGCTAGCTGCTTTACATTTAACATCGACACTCAGACCCGCGTCTGCTCTTTGTTTATTACTCTTCCATTTTAATTACTGGAACTCGGATATCCAACTCGAATATGATGAAAGATTAAAAGAAAGTGTGAAATACGTAAAATCGCAGTATTTTAATGAGAAATGTGTACGTGCTAATAGGTCCACACAGTATTATAATATAGTTCTAAAGCTGGTAGGATGAAACTGTTTTCCAAAAAGGTCATAGGGCTTGTTTATTGATGGTGTTAGTTACATTATAAAGGTTACGGATAATTACATGCTAGTTAGACAAACTAGAAAAATGTTTGCCTCTAAGTTTTAAGTTTATCAATATATCAGCCTAAAGAGTTTCTATAAGTATACGATTTTATCTGGTCTCAATACTTGAGACAAAGTTTTAGAGTTGTACAACACTGCTCATTACCTCATTTATGATAGTAAAACAATATGGCGATTCATAATTTATCCCATATTAAATGTCTACTTACTTCACGTGGACTAATAAACTGATTGCAGATTTACTTTCATATAATATTTATAAATAAAATATTTAAATAAATTTGAAAAATTTTATAAAAAAAACTTATTTAAAAAAACATAGTTTCAACTCTTAATAAGCATATTGCAGACTTTTAAATGTAGACTAACGTATGGTTAAATTGAGGGTAGCTGACACCTCAACTCCGAAGACTGGACTTTTTTCTGTGCAAATGGTCCGCCTAACGACTTCCAAAAATCCAAAGACCGATCTATAGTGTTGCTCCGAGTCGGGGATCGAACCCGAGCCCGCTGGATAAACCATAACTGTATACCTCTGAGCTTTGGCCGCTGCATGCATCGAGAAGTGTTAAAAACAATATTTGTCCGTACTGGAATCTGCTGTCCTTTGATGTCTTCAAGAGTGCTTGCCTGACTAAAACAAATAGTTCGTATCTTGAATTTTTTTATTGATAGGATTTAGTTTATTGCAACTGCCAAACCTATAGCAAACGTTATTTGTAATGCAAAGGCATCCCGTTCACTATACAAGACCATACTGAATGTGTGGTCTAGTTATAAGTTCAACTTTTAGTTCTCTAATCTCTACCAAATTTTAGCTGAGATTCGTGTTGATTATTAGATTTAAAACGAATATTGTAATTCGATGATTCACTAAGGAAAATATTTTACGTTCCAAATATTCTGACTGAAATCACGATTTTATTACACAGGGCCATAACATAGAATTACTTATGTAGGTAATTCAATGTTGTTCAAATTCATACAAATAAAGGCGCTTTAAAATTGCTTTTATTTCCTTTTCGGGTATGATAGAGGTTAAAGACTTTATTATTAACCCTCAAGTGCAAAACAAAATCAATACCACAAAACTGAAACTTAACTCACAGTATTTTCTTCAAGTAGGGTAATCTCGTACAGGACGGAAAATCAGTCGCGTTCCAGTTTCAAGGCATCCTTTCGAGAAATTCAATAATTAGATCGTAGATAGCTCTGGTGGTTCCAAATTGAGTTTCGAGAAAAAGGGCCGAACAATCATATTTTCAATAGGATATTCAACCTAGCCTCATCGAACACGATTGCTTACTTTACTTCATGTAATGGGACCATTTTAGTTTAATTAAATTTTTGTCATTAAAACTAATAGTTGTTTATTTCTGCCTAGAAATTTTCATTATTAAAATAATCCCAGATTTATATTGATATTTTTGTTTGCCTATAGGTGTCCTTTTTAAGTTTTGATTTTATTGGTTATTATGGTAATACCACCTATTTAGAAAACCTTTGTTCGACGAGACTATCTTTAACTTTTAAATTCTATAGGCCTACTAAATGATGATTATTTCTCTAAATGAAATTAATATTATTCGAAGTTGTGTAGTAAAAAAATAAAAAAGACTTCAAACATTTACTTACGTCGTAACAAACAAATATTAATAGACATTAATAGGCTTTAATTTAAAAATTGTATCTATATTAAACAAAATTATTCCTCATTTATCACAAATAAATTTTTTTTTTCAAATATAAAAAATTTAAAGAAAACTTATCGGTTTCAATTACTAGTAATTATTATATATATAAAAGATATTTATTATCTATATTAATAATATTAGAGTTTTGTCTGTACATTTGCTTAGAATCTTGAAATTTTTTGTTATTCTTACTTTTTATGTACCACAGAATCCAAAATCGGCATCATCTAAATTTCATTCCCTCTGTCTTTCTCTCTCTCTTTCTCTCTCTCTGGCTGTCTTTCACTGTGTCTGTAACGCTCGTTGGCTCTATTTTGTCCTCTTTCACGGGACAACAACTTTACCTGATGGTCTAAATTTTTTTCCTGTTATAGACAAGAGTGGTGTGAAGGTTCATTACAACTTAAATTGCCTTAAGCGACCCTAAGGCTTTGTCCCATGGTACGTCAAAGTAGCCAAGTTGTGCTAAATACCAATCTTTGATCTCTTTTCACACGACAAGGGCTTTAGTAAATGATATGAAAATTGTTATCAGTGTTAAATGGTGCAATTAGAAAAAAATTATCTGCTCTAAACCAACGTTCGTCAAAAAGGCTCTGACTCATAGTAAAAGAAATATTCAATGTTAATCTTATGGGAATATTTAATTCTATCATCTTATCTATGCTTTTTAATCAGCTGGATTAGACAGTTTGACATTTTCACCACAGATTGCAACACTTAAAATTTTAAATACAGACTCATTCATGTCTAACCCTTTTAAGTTTCGCTAGCCAAAATACAGCGAGTAAATCAACTAAGTTCTTGGTTCTTAATATGAATATTAAAATAATTTATTCTTAGTATTACAGAACGAATTTTGTTCCTTAAATCTTAAAATAGTTCTTATTATCATTGCAAACTAATTTTAGTTCCCAATTTAGCTTTCATGACACGTTCTGACAAAAAGAGGTGTATTTCATAAAACAAAATATGTAGTTAAAACCAACAAGGGTAATAAATTGCTCAATCCTCCAAATAATACGGGTATGGATGGGACAGTAGGCCTATTAATGTAAAAGAACTGAGTAGAGTCCTTGTGAGGACGCTGCTCACAAAACACTGATAATTTTCATTCAAGGATCATGCTGATTGCTTAAATGGAATTAGATGGCTAGAACAATTTTGCAGATGTTTGTTATTGTTTTTAATTTTGTAAACAAATATGCTCATTTTGACATTTAGATGGTAGAAAGAGCGATTCACTTAGCAATAAATTATTTGATGACTACAGGTTTGACACCTGATATATACTTCAAAGTAAAGCTTTACTTACAGTCAGCCTAAAGATGTCAAATGTTGTTATTTGCGGTTTTTTAACAAATTTTCTTTAAATTTCTTTAAATAATAATATTAATTTTTTGTTACAACACATAAAAACACAACAATTTCGAAGTTTAACCTGGTTTGAAATTTTTAATCGTGGTTTGGCTGGTTCGGCGGGATTTGGACGTTGTTCGTAGGCCCCAGATATTGTGCGTTTTGATGCAATGCTTGCTGTAATGCATTCAGAGCTATGCTCTTTGGAGATTGCAAGGTTTCAGTTACAGTCCTTCTCGATCTTTTTTTTTTTTTTTTTTTTTTTTTTTGCTCTGTCTTCTTGGGGGATTACCACCATCATTCTATCATTTTATCCTGGTCGTTGGGCATTTTCCGAGTCGCCAGCCTCCACTGTTTTTGTCTCGTGAACAGGATATTGATTTGCATTATTTTTTTACAAAAAATTTTGAGAAAAACTAGTGCTTATAAACTTTTAATTTGAGATTGTGGTAGAAACACTCTGTAACTCAAACCTTGCAATCTCCAAACAGCATAGCTCTGAATGCATTACAGCAAGCATTGCATCAAAACGCACAACATCTGGGGCCTACGAACAACGTCCAAATCCCGCCGAACCAGCCAAACCACAACTAAAAATTTTAAACTACGTTAAACTTCGAAACTGTTGTGTTTTTATGGATTGTAACAAAAAATGTAATATTATTATTAAAATAAATTTTTGTACTTGTTAAAAAAAAGAAAAAACTCAAATAACAACATTTGACATCTTTAGGCTGACTGTAAGTAAAGCTTTACTTTGAATAAGAAGTAATCCTAGATCAGCGCTTTTTTCCCTATGTTTTTCGAGGCAAAATATTTAAACATGGGGTGTCTCTATTTATTTGGTTCTGTATACATTGACAATAAATGGGAATGTTTTTAGGTAAGAAGGTAAATCTAAAGTAAAAAATAAATAAATAATTAAGTAGGCCTAATATCTACTTAAGAATAAACATATCTACACTGGTACGGTGCCTAAATTACTGACAGGCGATGCGTTGTTTTACTTGGATTGGGTATTCAAATTTTAATTAATTTTTAATTTGGATTATATATACATATATTTTTTTTATTAAAAGTTGTACATGTCTTAAGGGTAGAACAAGAAATACAGAGGTGGGGTAGAGGGGTATTGGATTTAATACAGCTATTGTCAGAAGCTTTTAATATTCATGACAAGTCTGAGTTTTCTTTAATCGTCTATGAGTAATGGTAAGGTATACTTTTAGAACTATAAAGTTAATCACGAATATTAATGTTTAATAAATCTGCAACAAAAACATTGCAGACACAGACATAACTTCTAAGTTCTAACCCAAATGGAAAATCAATATAACAAGATTTTGACAAATTTACCAAGAAGCTATTAAGCATAAGATAAGTTATGATATCTAGATACAATGGAATAAACCAAATGAAGGTGACATATTGAATTTGTGAAAGGATTTTTATATTTCTGTTGATAAACTGCAAATAAACCCAGTGCGTAGAACGGGTATACAGCTAGTTATACATTAAATAAATTAGGGGTTCCTCCAATGAGATATGTTTTAAAAGTTAGTAGTTTTCAAATTAAAATAATTTCTTAACCTCTTCGTGCATGACGGCATCATACGTGTACGGTTATTTAAAGCCATATAAATACTTAAGAAATTATAAACTTTATGTAAGATCTACATGGAGGCCTCACCTGAGGCCGGGTGCACTAGTTCGAGCAGTCGCCATCAGATAGTCGTTTATTCTTTGTTTGTTACCCGCCATTTTTGAGTCAGGTGGCAGTGAAAGTGAGTTCTGTCAAAAACTGGGTTTTCAAGTGTTCCTATAGATGACCGCGTGTTAGTTATGAAGGTAAGAAAAATATGTCGTTATCGTGCTACTCCTAGGCTTCAGTTTGATACATAAATTATGTTGATTACTTATATAGTTATGATTTACTGAGTGAAAATGTATCCGTACACAAGTGTGCCTTCCATGCAGATAGGGAAAATTAATTTGTGTTTACTTGTTACCAATTCTGCATGGAAGCCACATGTGTGTACACGTATAGCTGTACACACTTGTGGCTACCATGCAAATCTAGATCAAGAAAAATACTTCAAGTTAAAAGTGAATTAATGTTTAATATTGTTAAAGGTATCTATGTTTACTTATTTTTAACTTACGTTTACTTATTTTTTACTTTTGTTTAAGATTTACTTATTAAGTTAGGCCTAGCAAAATAATAAACATTTTTTTACTCCTAAGAGTTATTTCATTGTTAATTGTAAGAGAAGAACAATTTTTTAGAAGGAGTTTTTTGTTAATTTAAAATTTTGTTTCATTAAAAATGTGTTTAATTCAATGGTTTTTGTTATTTGTTTACCTTGTTACATTAATTTATTTACTGATCTAACTTATGTGGCAACATATGTGGACAGTATGCATTAGTGGAAGTATTGCTGGTACCTACAAGTGGCAACATATGTGGCCTTCATGCAGATAGGGTATGACCTTATACTAAGTGTACTACATCCACATTTGCATACAAGACATATTTGTGGCCAGCTATTTATTTTTATAAAAAAAGCATGTACCATAATAAAAAAGTGTACACCCACTAAATTAAACCTCCTGAATACAAAAATGGTGTCAAATTTTTTTTTTTTTTTTCAAGTGGTATTTCATATAGCATGCATGAAGAGGTTAAGGGGGGGGGGGGGGGGCTAAAGGATCAGTCCTAGTGGACGTTGCTGAAACTACCCGAATAAGTTTCGCATTGTTTAAGGTCGAGAAACGATATCTAGTATTCGGTGTACACTGTGGCTGAAAAAAAACAAACAAAAAAAAAAAACGCTGCTGCACTTCAGTACATGTGAGACCCAAGACTCATATAGATGATAGTGAGGAAAGAGATTTGGTTTCCGAAAGTAGGGATTTTAATTAATAAAAGTTATTCATTGGATACATTCATAGTCTGGACACTCAGCTGTTTCAACGGCTGCCGACAGAAGCTGTCAGTATCGGGGGTCACGTGGGTCAAAAAACAACCTGCTCCAATTTTTTGCCTTTGTTTTAAGTCCGATAAAAGTGGGAAGGGTTTTTAATGAAAGATAGATTCTTGGATTATTTGACGTATAGTTTTAATTAATTTTTTATCCATATCAAGTAATAATAGATCAAAGTTAATATAACTTTGATAAACTATGATCCTTTATAGCTTAATATGGATAAAAAATAATAAAAAGTAGGTTAAATAGCCCGATTGCTATCGTTCATTGAAAACCCTTCCCACTTTTATCGCACATAAAATAGAATAAAAGAATTGGAGCAGGTGAAACACTGCATAACGTTCTGAGAGAGGCTCTGTAGCCCCCTCTTAACACACTAACAATATAATGGAATATTTAAATTAACATTCTCGCATAGCTGCAAAATACTTCCGGGTACTGGCGCATTCTTCTGTAAAGATAGTGTAACTACCACACAGGGGTTTTCCTGGTAAATAATGTTTTTTTCACATATTCCTGACAGCTTCCTTTTTTAATAAGCATACGATAGTACAGTACAGAACTTTCAAGAAGCATCAGCTCCGTATTTTCTGTTTTTTTCATGGCAAAACTGATCATATCAAAGTTTTCCTAAATGCCTGCAGTGTTTTGACTGTGCAAAGATAGAATAGTAATTAGGCCTTTAATTGGGGGTTGGAATGACTGGATTTATAGACACCAGTGTCGCTCAACGTAGAACACAACAATCTATGATGAAGTGTTCCGACGGTGTCGCTCTCGTCGCGTCGCTTCTGTCGCGCACGTAGAACACAACAATCTATGATGAAGCGTTCCGACGGTGTCGCTCTCGTCGCGTCGCTTCTGTCGCCCAAGTAGAACACAAAAATCTATGATGAAGGGTTAGGACAGTGTCGCTTTCGTCACGTCGCTTCTGTCGCCCACGTAGACACAAAAATCTTTGATGAAGGGTTAGGACAGTTTCGCTTTCGTCACGTCGCTTCTGTCGCCCACGTAGAACACAAAAATCTATGATGAAGGGTTAGGACAGTGTCGCTTTCGTCACGTCGCTTCTGTCGCCCACGTAGAACACAAAAATCTATGATGAAGGGTTCCGACGGTGTCGCTTCTGTCGCGTCGCTTCTGTCGCCCACGGAGATCACAAAAACCTATGATGAAGGGTTCCGACGGTTGTCGCTCTCGTCGCGTCGCTTCTGTCGCCCAAGTAGATCACAAAAATCTATGATGAAGGATTCCGACGGTGTCGCTCTCGTCGCGTCGCTTCTGTCGCCCACGGAGATCACAAAAAATCTATGATGAAGGGTTCCGACGGTGTCGCTCTCGTCGCGTCGCTTCTGTCGCCCACGTAGATCACAAAAATCTATGATGAAGGATTCCGACGGTGTCGCTCTCGTCGCGTCGCTTCTGTCGCCCACGTAGATCACAAAAATCTATGATGAAGGATTCCGACGGTGTCGCTCTCGTCGCGTCGCTTCTGTCGCCCACGTAGATCACAAAAATCTATGATGAAGGATTCCGACGGTGTCGCTCTCGTCGCGTCGCTTCTGTCGCCCACGTAGATCACAAAAATCTATGATGAAGGATTCCGACGGTGTCGCTCTCGTCGCGTCGCTTCTGTCGCCCACGTAGATCACAAAAATCTATGATGAAGGATTCCGACGGTGTCGCTCTCGTCGCGTCGCTTCTGTCGCCCACGTAGATCACAAAAATCTATGATGAAGGATTCCGACGGTGTCGCTCTCGTCGCGTCGCTTCTGTCGCCCACGTAGGAAGGGCCGTTAATATGATAGTTAATATTTCCAACATTCAGCAACAATAAGTATATAGAGTACATATATTTCCCTTGGCTGCCCTACCATTAATCCTATAAAACAAAAGATTTTTATGAAAAATCGTTTTATCGTTTCAATAATTAGTACTATCTTTAAATTGTTTTGGCGAAATTTTCCTTATCAATAAGATACTTTCGTTACGAAGTAAACACAAATAATGCAATTAAACATAACAGACACGCTGATAGTAGGCTGCGTGTTTCAACAGCAGCACACAACTACACTGTTGCTATGTTGTTGTTTCGGTGGTGGTTGGGTTGGAGGTGGCGTGGTATGGGGGGGGGGTGGGAGGGGTTACCAGGACGACGGGCCCGGGCCCTCACACCTGGGCCGAGCGACGACGCGCGACGACACCTCAAATAGCAATCAATCCATTGCCACTTCTTTAATTATTCACAACAAATCGATGCAATGGATGTTTGGAGTGTGACCTTGAACGAAATATTCACATCAAGATTTAAACTCTAAAGCGTCCTCTCCAGATGGTTATGTACATGAACGTGTTAGTATTTTGGTCGGCTCAATTTACTGTCAAGTAATCATGGGCAAAGAGGTAATACTTTTTTCTTTTTTAACTATCAATATTTTGAATTCATTACTTTTGTTTTATTTGTACCATATCAGTTTTAGTTCTATCCTATCTACCCCTTTTTTCTGCATTATATTTCACAGATTGAATATTACATAAATTGTAATAATTTTTTCGAGGATGGCTATGAAACATGACAATTTTAAGTATCTGTACTTTTGTACGCCATTTTACATATTTATAAAGACGTTGCGGTTGCAAAACCTTATTTCATTAATTTTTTTTGTCTTGCCTGTTGTCCATCTGTATAGCATTACGGAATACTAATAACGAATTGATTTCATTATTATTGTAAATAATACTCTATCGAGAATAAATAAAAAAAATTATAAAAAAATGCCAAAAGACTCAACTCGAATGCGATTAGAACATATAAAACTAATCCTGAATTCAAATATTATAAGCACATAATATTCTTTTTTATTTACAAATTAAAATCCAAATTACAAATTAAACACGTGCCTTGCTAGTAAAAAAGAAATTTTACTTGATTTTTTAAAAGATTTTATATAATTATTATTGGTCTAAAAGTAAATTTACAACGGAATAATTTGATTTTGATATGGAAGCCCTCTCTAACCATGTTCGTATATTTTCAACAAATAAAATAAAAAATGTAATGTATTAAAAAAAAAAAAAAAATGTCATTTTTACGAATACTACATGCAAAGTAATTGAATATAAAAATGAGTTTCGTAAATTTTTCAAAATTGTTTATTGCTGGCAGACAGGTTATCTTAACGGCACTCCGCGGGCAGGTGCAGCCCTGACTGGAAACTGTAAACACCTAAGCCCTAAAGCCCTTTACACATAAACCCGTTCCCTTTCAAGGGCTTGAATGTTTTATGAGAAAGCACATTAACCAGCTTCAATGTTGTTCCTTCTGACTCACATACAATATTTTTGCTAATTAATTCCTCATGAGAACATGGGTATGTTAAATATCAGAATAATACATTAAATTTCAAAATTAATGCGAAACTTGCTAACGGATTAATTAAAATTAGAGTTATTATTTGTAATAGAATGTCGAAAAAGCTACAAAAACTATGGGCGGTTTATCACTACCAGATAAAAATAATTCTTCTCTATTAAAACATCCTTCTACCTAAGTCTATGGAAAATATAAAATTCTTATAAAAACTTAAGAAAGATTTGGTTTTAGTCGTGTTTTAAAAACTAACGCAGAAGACAAATATTTCAAATATATGAGGCTTAGTACTTTATTTGGAAAAGAGGAATCTAAATATAAAATATATTTTAAGTCTTCGTTAGTTACATGTTGTAATAAATATAATTATGACACAGTTATGTTAGGACGACTCACTGTTATGAACAAAAAGTTCTTTACCATCAGAATTTTTTTACAAGTTTTGTTTCGGATGAAATGGATGTAATATGATATTTTTTATGTCAATTATTATAGCTTTATTAATAATCTTTTCTTATCTTTAATTTACTGAAGTAATATTTTCAAATCCCACGAAACAAATAATAGTATTTAACACTGAGTCGTGCACACAAAGAAACACCGACGGCGGTATTGTGTGTTGACCCGATGCCGTCTCCTCTTGACAGCTGGTCTCATGTTATTGTTGTAGCGTCATCAACACGTCCAAACATCTTCTTCTTCTCACTTTTTCATTGGCGAACTGTGTTCTTTCATACTTAGTTTAATATTGTTATATGACTGCATAATGTTCTTTAGCCTCCTCTAATGTCCACGGCTAAAGGTGCTGCTTAAATATTTAAAAGAAACAAAGGTATGTTTCAACAACTCATATCACCTGATATTATCCTAACCATAAAAAGATGTTCTCTAAATATTCACACCCGTTCGTAATTATTGAGAAACAACGATGATAAAACTGTCTTATCCGTCGTAAAATATATTAATATTCTATCACCTACGATTTGGTTCAGTCAGTTTTTCAATCCCACGCACCTCAGTGGAGACACTGTGATAGAAATTATAGTGCGCTTTATTTCAATCACAACGGGGATATTGTATTGAACGGTATAAATTTGAAGCTGAAAGAATATTTCACGATTCGCAGGGTTCCATGGAGCCCCGCTCATATCGCTGACATGCCTGGCCGCTCTTTGTGAAAGTAAAAGCTCTTCATGAAAACTCCAATATCCTACAAGGGGCGAGAACAATGGACCTGAACCCGCTCGGGCCTCAAGTGATTGCTGCCATTTTCGTTTATATTCTATTAGCAACTGAGCAGCGCAAATTGAAATTTTAAGCGCGTCAAACGCCACGGTGGTTTGTTTAATTATTTTTTTAAATATTTATATTTTATATTTATTAATTAGATATGCACGTTTTACTTGTATTGAGTACTACACGTCATTTTACAGTTTGATTACACGTTACCTGCACTATGAAGAGAACAAAGATTGTTGTCACGGGTCTGTTAATTAATGGGGCTAACTTGTAACAGAATAAAATAAATCAAATAAAAAAGTAAGTTTTTGTCCGGTATAGTTTCTAACCATTTTATATCAAAACGTAAAAAATTTCCTTTATATTAAAAACATATTAGCCTACAATTTAAAATTGCAACTTTCTCAAGTCTTACTTTATTTGGCGGTACATGTTTTTTATTGTATAGAGTGACATTTAATAAAATGGTTACGTTTAAGATAACTATTATTGCGTGAGTATGAAAAGTTACAAGCTTTAACGTGAAACTTGAAATACGACTACAGGCGGAAATGTATCTACCGTACATACCCGTGTCTCGGTCCAGACTGCCGTGGCTTCCTTCGTTTTCGTCTCGTTCGGGTTATCTTCGGACTTTGCCCTTTTACTACTTGCTAATTGCTACTATTCTATTATAACTGAAATGCTTCTTCAAATATGAACTGAACTAAATATTACTTTATAACAATAACTACTCCTACTTACGCTGTCATTTTATCACCGTATCAATTTATGTACGCTTCGGAACACGAAATTACGCATTACGTAGGTTGTAATGTTTATAAATTATGAACTTCAAATCGATTTAGGCCCTGTGTATAAAAGGGATAAAAACAATTATACAGGGTGTTTTCGAACAACCTGAAACTATTTTGTATATCTGTGCCTTAAGTCGAGACAATAAAAACCATTATATAAATAAATGGCCTAAAATGCTTCGTCAAGCGGCTAGCCGCCATTTTATTTATTTATTTATTTATTTATACTTACAAACGGCATTCGCCAATTTACAATAATGAATATAATATATACTACAATAACTTATGGGACAAAAAAACAATACAATATGGTGGGTTGGCAACAAAATTTTTAACCTAAGTACGACATGCAGAATGTCTGTTGGTGTGAATCAACATGCTTACTTGCTTAAGACATGAAAATGTAAGAAACGATATAATACAATGGTGAGTGATTTTTAACAACACTTTTTGAATTCAAGACAATTTTACAGGGACAAAGCGTGAAATCTTGGCAACAAAGTACAATTACAAGAACAGACAAGACAAATTTCAATAATACATTTACATACATACATTTACATTTAATAATTTTTTTTGTTTTTTACACGTAATAACTTTTAGTTCCGTGTCGGATTGGTATTAAGTTCATATTTGGCATGAATCTTTATGGCAACAATGTCCATTTTCAAACAAATATAATTTTTGTCCGATGTGTCTATTCGTGTGTATTTTTTTTAAATGGCAGCTATTTTAAATTTTTAAACTCAAATATCTCAAAACCTGGACATTATATCAAAATTTTGTACGAGACAAAAAAGTTGACAAAAATATTATCTAACCAATGATACCAAGTTTGTAAGGATCGGATAAAAAAATTGATGTAATTTTTCTTCTAAAAAAGAACCTAAATTTGCATTATTACAATGGAAGACCACAATGTTTTTTTCTGCAGAAAAATCTCAATAACTCCGTTATTTGTTTCTTACAATCTTGGTATCATTAGTTAAGTACCGTAATTATATTTGTCAACTTGTTGTCTCTTGTAAAATTTGAGAAAATTTACCGTTTTTGAGATATTAGAGTTACCGTATTTACCGTAAAATTACCGTATTTTGAGAAGACAGATTGAACAAACATATTTTTTTCCTGAAAATGGACATCGGTGTCATAAAGCTTCATGATAATGAACTTAATACATCAAACGATCACAGATATAAAAATTATTATGTATAAAAAACAAAATAGTGGATAGCCGCTTGACGAAGCATTCTAGGACATATGTTTATATGATTTTTTGTTTTGTCTTGACCTAAGGAACATTTATAGAAAATATTTCCAGGTTGTTTGGAAACACCCTGTATATTAGCATATGTATTAATTGATTATTTACGTTAACCGACTGAACAAAAAATAAAATAAATGTTTAATATACTCGTAATACAGAATATCATTATATTGTTTAATTATTTTCCTCTTATTGAATTTTATACAAAAATTAAAATTACGTTCATTTTTCCAAAACTACGTAATTAAAGAAAAACCCATAGGACCCATAACAAATTATTTAGGTTTACAAAACACAGTTATAAGTGATTCAGATTTACTTGAAGAGTGTTGGGAATGTTTAGAATAGGGAATGCTTAAAATAACGATTTTAAGATTGATTAAATATAATGTATGTGTACAAACATTACAGATATCGTTTATTTTATCATAAAAACACCCCCAAAGACATTTCAAATATTTTTAATTCCATTCGATTTACCCTTGACTACGAAATAAAAAAAAGTTTTCTATAAGTATCAATGAAACACTATTTTCACTATCAAAGGAAATTTTCTCCAAGTTTTTACCTGTTTATAAAATTACAACTAAACATAATTTTTTCATCAAAATTATGTTTTATTTTGCTATTAAATGCCCTTTTGTTCATACAAAATATATAATTTTTTTCTTGTTTGAGAGAATGTGATTGTTCCTACACGACACCAGCTGTATTATCTGGAATCACGTTGGAGAGTGTAGCGGTAGCGACTGTGACAGACGTGGGAGGTGCGAAGGCCCCTCACTGTCATGAGTTTCCTCAGTCTAACACCTTCCATTCACACCTGCGTTCCAACTCTCTTTATTGCCCTAGGGAAATAAAATTAATCGGCTGGTTTTTGTATTAACAATGTTTTAAAACAGCTGCAAAAGTAGGCAATCAGGTAGATACTTCATTTGAAAAACCGACGCACTCTGTGTTGCGTGGTACTATCTTCACCCCTAAGCCAGTAGCCCATTGTTGCGCTGTCGGCAATGTTAGCCATACGGCTTCTAATGCAAAACATGGTAATTTATTCCTCTGTTTCGGACACCGTTTTTCAACCATTTGTCTTTAAACTTGGTAAGTGTTTAGTTAAATAGTTATATTAGGCCCCTCATACCTCGAAATTTTTTAAATATAACAAATATTACTAAGGAAAACGTTACATCGCAACGTCACAGCAAGTAATATTAGAAAAATTTTCAAAATTTTATAAATTTCGAGGTGAGAGAGGCCTAATATAACTATTCAACTAACCACTTACAAAGTTTAAAGAAAACCGGTTGAAAAACGGCGTCCGAAACAGGGGAATAAAATACCATATTTTAGCGTAAAAGCCGTATGGTTAACATCGCCGAATGCGCAACAAAATGGGCTACTGGCCCGGGGGTGAAGATGACTCTTAAGGTGAGTATGACTGAAGGGTGAGTGTGATGATTGTGATGGATCAAGTGAGGTGTAGATTTTTAACAGATATCAAATGTTTCATTTGTCAGGATCATTAATCAAATCAATAGGCAAATGACTAAAGGCAGCTGGGTAGAGTATCGAACCATCAAAAACCGCTAACTTTTCTCAGGATCGAACTACTCTTAAAATATACTCTTAAATGTTTCCTAAACGTTACATATGAAGTGTATTTGTTTCATAAACAAAGTTTTCCCAGTTGGAAAAAACCTTCTTTAGTGAATTTTTTTTATTTTTTATTTTTTTTATTTAATACTGTATTTATATTTGAAATATAAACATTTAAAGCTTACTTTGTATTTACAGAAAGATTACTTTTTTTCTGGTAGGCCAACATGTTAGAGAAGTTATTGCCTTTTTCATGTAATGTATGTACTGTGTTCAGTTTGTATAAGCACCATTGGTCCTTCTGCAATGTCAAATAAAAATCTAAACACACCCACAGATACACTAGAACTGGCACAACAATGTAGCGCTCCCATTCAGCGGCTGAGCTTACTATAAGCTGCAACATATGAGAATGGAAACGATACTGTTTTTAATGTAGTCTGCGACGCAGGGGGAAACCCACCACGCTAACGTGGCCGGCAATCAATGCGAATTGGATATAGAGAATAGATTAGAACAAGGATGTTTTACATACAGAAATATAATTATAGTTGGTATCAATATGTTTGTCTCAAATCTTATTTACATAAACCATTCAGGTTACTGTTGAACAGGAACTAAAATAAGTTGATTGGTTGTAAAAGAAATGACATCACATTACATGAATCGTTTGATTTTATCAATATAAAATGGTTCGGTTTAAAATGATAAAAGATACAGTGATGGGTCGTGCCACTACACACACCACACCACAAAGTCTCTGTTGAATGGATTGATGAAGACACGCTCTTAATTCCCTTAGCCTGATGGTCGACGGTGGCTGCTGCCTTGGCACTTGAGTGCCGCCGGACGCTGCGAGCTGAAAACTGGAATAAAACTCAGGTATAAGTGAATTGCAATGTGGTCACCGGCGTGAATTGGATTTGTACTAAACCTCCTACATAACACTGAAGAAAATAGTTGAACGTTAAGTGGACCTGGAAAATCTCCACTTTAACTCCAATTGTTTCATCGGAAATATCTGAACAAAACAAACTATAATAAAATATATATAACTTTGCCTTGCGTAAAATAAATTCTAGTAATTTATGATAGTACACACATTTAATTATTTACGAAAAATTACATTTGAATTGCGATCAATTGAAATTATTGTAGTCTATCACTAAGTGGTTTTTTACGTTATATAATATAATATTGAGGAAATATTTTTAACAGCATATCAAACTTTAAAGTAATTTGTCAAATTAAGGCACCAATACTTACTAACGGTATATTTGACCTTTACATTTAAGTTATTGTACGAAGTCAAGTCTTGTAATCAGTGTGCAATCTGGGATGTAGGATGTATCAGAGGCCTCAAATGTTTGGAATATATTTTTAGGCCAGTAAATTTAATTTTATTTCTGTTGTACTGCTTATTTATCAAACCAAATATTTCATCAAAGAAAAAAACACTTATTTCACAAATTTTTTAATAAAAATATTCTTATTTTTAACGGTTTTAGAGTACTATTGTTTTTATAAATAAACTGTTTATTTGCAATTTACTTAAAACTTCCCAGTTTCACAGTTGAAATTTAAACACATCCTATTTTAAATTAGGGGAGAGCGGGGCTAAACCGTACAGCGAGGCTAAACCGTACACCCCTTTTTTTGGCCTAGATTTCAAGCTAGACGATCCCGTCAAGTGCTGCAGCCTAGCTGCAGGTTGCGCAAAGTTTACAATATGGATATCGTGCCGCTATGCGTACGAGTATCAGTGTCTAAGTCAAAAACGTGATTTTTACTCTTTTACTTCTAATTTTCGTCCAGTACTAAATAGAAAGTAACTGAAGAATCTTTTCTTGTATTCTAGTAACTGTATTATCATAGTAAACTACATCTCCTAAGCTTTCTTTTGGTTACTAGCAATGATTGGTTAAGTGATAGAATTTCAGGTTATGTTAATAAATTCCCACGAGGTACAGATCGGGGCTAAATCGTACGGAAGTGTACGATTTAGCCCCAAATGGTTTGTTATGGCAACATATGTTGATTGCAACTTACGACGAAAGCACGAAAAATGTTAATGAATTATATTCTTTCCTAACAATATATAACCATAGTTTTTGTATAACTATAATTTTTATATAGTTATACGAAAATTATGAAAATTATTGCTAGGTATAAAATGAAAGTTTTTTTCAGATTGGTCGTAAATATCAGAGGATCAATCAGAGTCAAAAGGACTGAAGAAGCGATGAATGCAGCTATTGATGATGTAGTAAATAGCAAAAAGAAACTAAGAGAGGCAGCTAGGACTTACAATGTTAAAGTAATGACATTGAGTGATAGACTTAAAAATCGTGACACAACAAAGTTAGCTATTTCTTCTGAGATTTTAAAATAGTAATACACAGTTTCTTACCTTTAGAAGTAATAAACAGTTTTTATACATTAATCTATTGCATTACCATCATTACTTACCTAAACAGATGATTTTTAAACTGTACGGTATAGCCCCTTCTACTGTACGGAATAGCCCCGACCCCCGGGGCTATTTCGTACAATGTAAACTTTTTTTAAACACAATTTTTTTTATGTAAAAAGTTGAATAGTTGGAAAATGGTCATATATAATCAGTAGCCAAATAATCAAACTATATATTGTTTTGGTTTATATAACCTTAACTTAGTAATTTGCTATGCACTGACAAATCTCCCTTATGTGTACGGTATAGCCCCGCTCTCCCCTACTAATTTAATGTAAATAATATGCTGGAAAACAACTTTCAAGTTTGAACTGCATAGAAAAATTTATTAAAACTACTAAAATGCAATTAGTTTAAACAGGCTAGTTAGTTGTGACATTACTAAATAACATATAACTACAGCAAGCTACTGTGATAACGAGAAAATCTAGAACCACATACATTTTTGAAAATGTGAAAACTGTGAAGAAATTACTTTATGTCGGAGACAACCACCTCGTGAGGTTGCACAACATAAATACTCAATGAAACCGTCCCTAACTGGCCCAAACAAGCTCTTCATTTGCTCTCACTCCCGCAGGACGGCATGTCTTATTTAACTTGACTTCTTTCATCCATATTAACTTTTTAAGAGTTTCAAATCTACTAGAAATAAATAGTAAAAATTTTTGTAAAAGTTTTCTTTAATTATTCTTAGTGCAAAGGAGTTTCTACATGATAAGCAGAGTATACAAAATTGTATCTGATATAATTTCGGAAACTTTCTGCAACAAGCTATTTATATTTTTCATGCATCATGCTTCTTAAGAATCACTTAGTAATAAATTATTCAAGTGGTGACTGCAATGTTCTGTTCATTGCAGTACTCCAAATTCTAATTTAAGTAAGGAGGTGTATTATTTTATACGTGAAGTAATATTTTTATATCACTTTAGAGCATGCAATGTGTTAAAATAATATACATAACAATTTATTAATTTGGAAGCCTATTAAAACATATTTAGATAGGAACTTTATAGGATATTTATATAGGAACATACATAGATAATTTGTTTAGTTGTCATGTATTATAGAGGAACACTTAAACCATTTTCAACATGATTCGTGGGTATCAGCTGAACCATTATTGTTGCTCTAAGCTTTAATCTAAAAAAAGTCCACAGTATAAGGCAGGAGTCATGATTGTGCAAGAGAGATTCAGTTTTTTAATGTACGTTGAATCAAAAGCAGATAATATAGTACAATAAAATATTTGAACAATCTATGTTAAATATCTTCCATCGTGGAACTACATCCGATCCTAGCACTACGATAAGTACATAAAGACTGAAATCATAAAATACCTGAAAGGTAACGATAGGCCTTTGCTCCCAGATGAAGCTTTTGAAAAAACAACGTATTGGGCGTGAAAGTACAGTGTCCTGATCTACAGGGTCATTGAACCTAACAACCTCTCTGAGTTTTATTGAATTTCCATATAGGGAATACGCTATTACGGTAGTAGTCATGGTAAGACCTAAGCCCGGGATCATGTTACTTTTTCATTTTTGGTCCTCAGAAGCCAAAAACACCATTAGTTCATTTTCATATACTGATTGTGAAACCGGAGTAAAAGAGATTTGTTAAGATTTGTCTCACGTAAGATGTCTCAAATCGATTACGAATCAACAGTTTGTCCTACAATCTTGAAATAAAATCATTTCCCACTAAACTGACCCCAAGGAATAATTTAAAAATATTTTTAACGTTTTATATATACAGAGTGTCCCAAAAACTGGGGGTCACAAGTTCGATTCTCGGAAATTTCAAATACAAACATATGTCATATTATACATCATTAGAAAGGTCTATTTAATACAAACATTTTTGTGAAAACAGAATTTTGTTATCTTTATTCGTTTCAAAATGGCGTCCATTTATGTAGCCAAAATCAAAATTTACGGAATACCCTGTAATTCTTTTATTATTTCTCATAAATGACTTCTGATTCAAAATACTTATTTGAAATAAGCTAAGCTTTACAATGATATGTCACAAGACCACATTTATTTAACAAACTAAAATTTCATAAATTTAATATTTTTGAAAATTTTTACATAAACAAAACTCAAAAATTTTAAATACAAACACATGTCTTTATGTACATCATATTAAAGCTCTCCTAAAGCTGAGCACCTTTGTAATTTACACTAATGGCGTATCTCTTTTGGGTTTGTAGTAATAAAGTAAAAACGTAATTTTCCCTTATAATTTGCATGTTAATTTAAGGGTATGGCAACAATGGAAAAAGCCATTATATCATGTACTGATTAATTAACATGCAAGTTAAATGGGAAAATGACATTTTTACGTTATTACTACAAAACCAAAAGAGATACGCCATTAGTGTAAATTATAAAGTTGCTCACTTTCACGAGAGTTTTAATATGATGTACATAAAGACATGTGTTTGTATTTAAAAATTTTGAGTTTTGTTTATGTAAAATTTTCAAAAATATTAAATTTTTGAAATTTTATTTTTTTAATAAATGTGGTCTCGGGACATATCATTGTAAAGCTTAGCTTATTTCAAATAAGTATTTTGAATCAGAAGTCATTTATGAGAAATAATAAAAGAATTACAGGGTATTCCGTAAATTTTGATTTTGGCTACAAAAATGGACGCCATTTTGAAACGAATAAAGATAACAAAATTCTGTTTTCACAAAAATGTTTGTATTAAATAGACCTTTCTAATGATGTATAATATGACATATGCTTGTATTTGAGATTTCCGAGATTCGAATCTGTGACCCCTAGTTTTTGGGACACCCTGTATTTATACAACGTTAGAAATATTTTTAAATTATTCCTTGGGGTAAACTTAGTAGGAAATGTTTTTATTTCAAGATTGTAGGACAAACTGTTGATCTGTAATCGATTTGAGACACCTTACGTGAGACACCCTGTATATGTATATATCCATCCCTCTATTTATATATAATAGAGGGATAGTTATCTTACGGTTATCTTAGTTATCTTTTATATCAAGATAGCTACTTTGACAAATATTTTGCCTGGAAGCCATGTTTAATTTTTAAATGAAACTTATATCTAGAAAAAACTTGAGAATATGTGTGTTATTTTAAATTTGTAAACTTGTATAAGCTACTAAAACTTTTTACACAGATTTTTTTTTTAGAACACTGTACTGGTTGCAGCACGAATTAATTAAAACATCAAGAACTACTCCTTTTTTTTATTAATGTTGCAATTAAAACATATTTTTCTAGATAAAGTCTTCTAGCTGTTGACTGTTGAATTTACGAAAAGTTTTGGGATAAAAATAGTTTGAACAATGAAGAGGAAATATAACCGTCTGGCCGTTCTTGGTTTTGGGGCTGGCAGCGTGGATAATGAGGGTGATGGGTGGGGTGGTGGTGAGCGGTTGGTGGGGTGGGGGAGGGGGGGGGGGAATTTAACGGGCCAAGAGATGAATCCTTGTTTTATTATTGTTTCATTATGTGAATTGTTTACTCCCTAAGCTAACACTTTTTGCACAGAAGAGTCTCTTTAAATTTTATGAACTGAAACTTTTAGCATATGGAACTGTCTTTAAAGTTTTGTCTTTTGCGATACTAGTTAGGTACAAACTTTATTAAAAATTTATATACAAATGTGCTTTTTAAATAGTTCATACAATGAAGTCCCGTCCCACAACACTTAGCTCTACACATGTAATATGTTTAACGTATATATATTTTTTATAAATACATATAATTTGCATCACTTTCATTCAATTTCTGAAACACACCTAATTGCCTTAGTTGGGTGTATGAGCATCAAACCACACTTTTAAACTTTTTTATTTACATTTAAGTGGCAAAAATAAATTAATTCTATTTTTATGATAAGAGTTTGACAATAACAATAAATAACTTAATTGGCATTAAGGGTAAAATGGATGGTCATAAAATTTCCTCCATTAAAAAATAAATCTTAGCCTACTAGGTGATACGTATCGTTGATAGAAATATTGTCATAATATAAATTTTTTACTTCATGAATTTTATTTATTTTTTCTACGTTTAAAATTTTCCGTTGTAAAAAATCTCCAATTTTGTCATACATTTTTCTAAGTGTTTACAATTTAATTTTAAGCAGTTTTTAATGTATTTGAATACTCATCAAGGAAAACAAAGTAATAAAATAATCAGCCAAGGAAGTATGTAATAATTTTTACTGAAAAATATTCATTTATTTTACGTGTAACTGGGACGAATTGATGTAGTAATATTGCTAGTTTGTAATATATTGTGTGACGTAGGCAAACATGTAAGTAAATATAAATTAAATTACAAAAACAACATATGGTTTTGCTATTAGTCTATTTATCTTGCATATCGAGCAAAAGGGAGCAAGTGCTCAATGAAATATCCATTTAAATGTATGCACCAATACAGTTTGAGCGGCGGCGGTTATGGGGGATCAATAGAGCAACAGAACGGTTGAACACAGCTGACGGTAGCTCTGCACCGGAGGAGGGGGCTGGCCGCGTCTTCGGCGGTATTAAAATTCTCTTATCTCTGGCTAGCCTAATATAAATGATTTTAATGCAGGAGACATAAGATCCACATGATTGAAACACTCAGATATATTAAAATAGGGAATTTTCCTTCGTACAATTTTCCAATTTGAAGAATCTGGTAGTAAGAGAGTATTTAACTGCTGTAGGCTAATAGGGTAATTTTGTGAACCAAAACGTTTTGAAAAAAACTGTATGTAGATTTAACAAACATAGGCAATGTCTATCCTTCCTACAATATCAAAATTCACCTAAATCTCCAAAAGATTGACATGGAATAATGAATTAATTTGTAATTGTTGGAAATTTGTTTCTTGACGCTACTTTATTTATGTTTTTAATTATAACTACCTCAAAGAAGATATGCAGTATATATTAATTTCTTTATATATGGAATATGATCAAGAATATAATTGGCCTGCATATATATAAGCAGTAAAAAATTAAAAAGCCATAATAATAAATAAAAATTTAATTTAATAGGTATCGCTTTTAATGTAAATAAAAACTTGCCATACAAAAAATATATTTCTTTTTCTTTGCGACATTGAGTACCGGAGCAGTAACGTGTCATACCTTAAATATAAAGAGAACTAAAATAAATATACATCTATAATCTGAAGTACTGAGTGACTAAAGCAATGTTCTTTTCTATATCCTCTAAAGATGATTAATTAAGTACCTTTAGGTTTTTGATTTCCACTGCAGACACTCAGTAAATATATTGATGTACTATAATATTGTTTTTTGCTTTCAATGCATTCTTATTCATGTATTATTTAATACCATACTTAAATAGTAAATAGTAAATATCATCGTTAGTTTTAGTACCTATTTTTATGATTGCGTTTTTTTTAATACTTTTATGTTGCTTTCAGGTGTGTATTTCAATTTTAAAAATTTTCCGTCATCCCTACAACATGGCGGCCAATGAAATTTTTTTTTAATGAACCCCCTATTTTTATTTCATTTTTGGATTGTTCACACAGTCTTAACATATTTTTACAATTTGCCATTTGTCTCTAGGCCGTTAGGGAGCTACGGATTATTGAAGTTAATTTTTAGACTCTTAAGACTAACATAAGCAAAAGTGAAACTGCGTGTATATCTGCGCAAACGTACAATGAAAAAAAATACTCAATAAAAATATCCTAAAATTAATATTTAGGGACATTTGGCTTGTTACATCGTATACATAAATTAATTTATGTTCCAATGAAATATTGTCCTATGTTATTCTTAAGGGAACAAATATGAACGTCAATCGAACCTAGCCCCCTAATTAGGTTTGAAGACAATTGTCAAATAATAAAAATGTCTTTAAATTGTGTGTAAAGTAAAAAAAATTACATAAAAGTAGGGGGTTAGTACTTAATTGTTTTTAGTTGGGCGCCATATTGTAAAAATGGTGGAAAACTTTGAAAATTGAAATAGGCCATACTCACCTGAAAGTAACATAAAAAGTGAAGGGGGTCCCATATAAAAAGTAAACTGTCAGATATATAATAAAAAAGTTAGCTATTGAATAAAATTAAGAATCTCACCCGGTATGAAATAGACTATGTCGAGAAATACCAAAATTAGAAACAGAGATTAACAAGTGACGGTAGATATCGCTGTGTAGTGGTGAACAGAGATTAGCAAGTGACGGTAGATATCGCTGTGTAGTGGTGAACAGAGATTAGCAAGTGACGGTAGATATCGCTTTGTAGTGGTGAACAGAGATTAGCAAGTGACGGTAGATATCGCTGTGTAGTGGTGAACAGAGATTAGCAAGTGACGGTAGATATCGCTGTGTAGTGGTGAACAGAGATTAGCAAGTGACGGTAGATATCGCTGTGTAGTGGTGAACAGAGATTAGCAAGTGACGGTAGATATCGCTGTGTAGTGGTGAACAGAGATTAGCAAGTGACGGTAGATATCGCTGTGTAGTGGTGAACAGAGATTAGCAAGTGACGGTAGATATCGCTGTGTAGTGGTGAACAGAGATTAGCAAGTGACGGTAGATATCGCTGTGTAGTGGTGAACAGAGATTAGCAAGTGACGGTAGATATCGCTGTGTAGTGGTGAACAGAGATTAGCAAGTGACGGTAGATATCGCTGTGTAGTGGTGAACAGGGATTAGCAAGTGACGGTAGATATCGCTGTGTAGTGGTGAACAGAGATTAGCAAGTGACGGTAGATATCGCTGTGTAGTGGTGAACAGAGATTAGCAAGTGACGGTAGATATCGCTGTGTAGTGGTGAACAGAGATTAGCAAGTGACGGTAGATATCGCTGTGTAGTGGTGAACAGAGATTAGCAAGTGACGGTAGATATCGCTGTGTAGTGGTGAACAGAGATTAGCAAGTGACGGTAGATATCGCTGTGTAGTGGTGAACAGAGATTAGCAAGTGACGGTAGATATCGCTTTGTAGTGGTGAACAGAGATTAGCAAGTGACGGTAGATATCGCTGTGTAGTGGTGAACAGAGATTAGCAAGTGACGGTAGATATCGCTGTGTAGTGGTGAACAGAGATTAGCAAGTGACGGTAGATATCGCTGTGTAGTGGTGAACAGAGATTAGCAAGTGACGGTAGATATCGCTGTGTAGTGGTGAACAGAGATTAGCAAGTGACGGTAGATATCGCTGTGTAGTGGTGAACAGAGATTAGCAAGTGACGGTAGATATCGCTGTGTAGTGGTGAACAGAGATTAGCCAGTGACGGTAGATATCGCTGTGTAGTGGTGAACAGAGATTAGCAAGTGACGGTAGATATCGCTGTGTAGTGGTGAACAGAGATTAGCAAGTGACGGTAGATACCGCTGTGTAGTGGTGAACAGAGATTAGCAAGTGACGGTAGATATCGCTGTGTAGTGGTGAACAGAGATTAGCAAGTGACGGTAGATATCGCTGTGCAGTGGTGAGCTACCAGGAGTGTCGGATCATCGGCAGTCAATTGTTTGTGGGTTTACTGTAATTAGTTTCACACAACGCAATTTTATTATACTAAATTTTTATGTTTAAGGAATATTAATTTTTATCTTTTTATTCAAGAAAGTACATATTTGAAAAACAATCAAGTTATACAGAACAGCTACAAAGATCTTGGCTTGTTTGTAGCTCAATTTAAAACATCTACACTATTTAATAATGATCATTTATTTTTCAGTCAATCCATTAGGTTTTCAGTCAATCCTGGATCGACTATAAACTTAAAATGATAAAGGAACAAAATATATAAACAAATTAAATATAGGACATAATAAATGCAAGTTTTAGAATATTCTTATATGAGGCAGTTACAAGTTGTAATCCCCTTGTAATTTCCATGACTCATCATCAATAATTCTCTTGCCAAAAACCTTACTATTTATCATAGTGCATGCAGCTGAGTAGGGGAGTAGATATCCAACCTCATTGAAATCGGCTGCAATGCAGAGCGTTGCGTGTGGACGGCCTTAAATATGCTTTTGATAGGTCCCCCGCTTCACACTCTGCTTTAGCGCACAAGTCTTTCTATATAATTCACATTAATATTTTTCATGATCAAGAATTTTTTAGATATATTTATATTATTGCAATATATTAACCCAATGTTAAAAGTATATAAACCAAATAAACTTTACCACCATATATACTTTACGACTTTGCTTGGTAGCAATTGAATCCTAATTTATACCATACTGTTAACTTTAAAAAGCCGTAAAAATGTATTTTGATTAATTAATGATGATTTCTGTTTGCCGATACTAGTTCTAGAAAAGTAGCAAAAGCACGAAATCGTGGTTCTCTCAGAGTAAGAGAATTAAGGGGAGTCTCTCCTCCCCTCCATCCCCCCCCCCTGAGTCTTCGTTGGTATGCACCACTCGGCGTTGTACCCTCGTTCCGCTCAGATATTATTTTGTTAGGCCGCGTTTGTACAGACCTGATATTCCATTTGAATTATTTAGCTGCCATGTATTTGCATACAATCAATTATAAGTTTAGAGTTTTTATTTATATATAATTTTATACCAGCTATTAAGATTTTTAAGAATAATGACAAAACCACTCTATAAAAGGAACTTCAACTTTGAATAATGAAAAGACTAAGTACGTGTTTAATGCGATTAAACACTATTTATTGATAATTTATTGCTTGTTCTTTAGGTAAAAAGTAAAAACATTTGTACGATAACTAAATTATATTATATTATAATTATTAATTAGGCTTATAAACTTTTTGATTTTTTTGCATGATGTTGTTAAATCACATGCAAAAATAAATTAATTGGCTATGTTATTTACTATTTTAAACATCTTGCCTTGTGTCACTATTTACTCGATTCATATTGAATTTTAAACTAAGAAAATTATACATAGTTAACTATCATTTGATCAGTTTACAATAATTTCACTAACTGATGTAATTTATATCGATGGGATTTGTCATTAATTAGAGCATACATTGCATAATAGTTTAATAGTTTGTAGGATGGAGAAATCACTATCAAATAATTGTTATTGTTATTATCAAATAATAATTTGTTTTATTAAACATAAAGTCGGTTGTTCTTTTCAAGTCTTCCCCTAAGGGCTAATTGTCTTACCACAGCCCACCGACCGAAAGTTCCATCGACGATTAGGTGATCCCGTGTTTAATCAGTGGCCTGTCGGGGTCCGTCCGCAAATTCAATTACACTAATCCGTCTGATGAGAAAGCAGCGTCAACAAAGGCGGGCAGGTGTGTCCGACCTTCGTTGACTATATAATTCAGCGTCGGAGCCGGGGCTTCGGATCAGACCTCATCAAACTTGTATTGCCGCGCCACCCTCCACCTTTCGCTACCCGCCGCTCCACGTCGCGCCACGGCGCCGCGTCGTCTCCCCTTACTTGGACACAGACTCGCTGGTCGGCATCACTGCCTGTGGAAATTAAAATAGAAATGCAGTCGGATTTTTTCTTTAACTGCAAATATGGTTTAAGTCAAGTAATATTTTAATCTACTGTATTTTCTTCTAATTTACGACATAACAACCTTAATTTTTATAAAGAAGCCATGCCAAAAGGTATTTATACTTGTTCATGCCGTGTTAGGTTTTATTCAACAACTTTAAAGATGAAGTTAACATTATATTTAAGGTGTGTTTAATATACTTGCATGATATAACAAATCTTCTATGTAATACTCCAAGCAAATATTTATGAACACAATTCTTAAAAAAGAACAGCATAAATTGATATGAAACCCGTATGGTATTTCTTAAGCTATGAAATGGGAAAGAAAGAAAATGTTCGTATTTCTAAAAAGTACAGAAAACCCAAAAATATTTTAATTATATGGATGAATTTATCATGGATAATTATTAATATTCAGTAATAAAATTAATTAATTATATTTTGGCTTACAATGTACGGTTACACTAACAATGGGAAGCAACTGGGGAAAACCGAATTTCAGATTTCCTTTTGCGATAGCTAAAATTTAGACTTTTTAGTGGGAGAAAAGCGTCTATTCTTCCACAATACACTTTGAGAATGCGGAGCTGGTTGGTTGATGGAGACAAAGTCGCATTCTTGGCGCACATGTGGCGCACAAAGAGAGCATGTGAGCGATGCGGCCCAGGGGCGCCGCGCTGGCGAAAATATTCCCCTGTCCGTCCTCACGAAATTACCCAACATTTTCAAAAACTTTACTGAGTTATTCGTACAGCTAAACAAAATTTTCCTCAGTTGAGTGTAATTTATTATGTTCGTTGTACCTTCTTAAGCTTACTTGCTTATTGCATTTTTTTGAAAATAAAATTGTTGATGTTTAGTTAATAAAGTTTTAAACTATTATTAATTTGGCTACGTTGGAAGAGATTTATTTATTGAACTTAGTAAATTAAGTTATTGTAAATTCCACTGATTTTAAACTATTTTAAACATTATATCGAAGAATATAGTAATCAATCAGTATTTAAATTAATTAATATTATATGTATTTTGTAAACTAACGTCAGTAAAATGTTATATTTGCTTTGTCCATGCTGACATAAAATAATTTTTAACATTTAGTTAAGAAATATTGCATACTACCTTTATACTAGTATGATCGGAATAATATAACCCCATGTACAGTAAAGTCGTGCTCCCACGACCCACGATAACAAGTTAATTTTCTAGTCCTCGTGAATTTTGTATAGCACTCAATCTTAATAATACCTCTATAGTATGGATACAGTTGATATAAATAGGCCTACTTTCTCTATCACCTATTTTTACCGTTAAAACTACAGTACGTTCAACATCTTTAACACTTATTTCAATATATATGAGCCTTTATAGCACAAATTCACCTTCAATAACACGATTATTTCAACCAATGAACTTTCTAACACCACAGTAGCACGTAGTTTTTTTGTTCCGGAATACCTATAATACGAATACAATTTTCTAAGCATAATTCCCATGATTTGGACAGTTATCTTGGAATGAATGTCTTTACCCCAGGTCTATGAAACCCCTTCCCTATAATTCATACCTATAGGCCTATAGGAGACCTATAGGAGACATATAGGCCTATTATATCAGTAGTAGTAGGCATAAACAAAGAGGAAATAGACTGTATTGTAATACATAATAATATTTTAATAATTTAATTACTAAAACAAAAAACCGATTAACAAAATAAATGCACGCAATATAACAATGTAAATTTATTTATTCCTTTTTTTAATTACAAATTGTAAAACATGAACAATTTATAATTTATTAAAGTCTGTCAGTGAGACTTTATTGAAATTAAATTTACTACATTATTAGGCGGTGATGTTAGAGCCATGGTGCTGGGCTGGTGGATGGCAAGACGGTGCCCTACGTCCAGGGTGTCTCATGGCAGCCTCGGTCTACTATCTGATCGTTACAGTAGATACACTAACTAAACTTTTCACATGACCTATCTGATGACGCGGTGATGTTACAGCCTGGGCGGTGCTGGGCTGGTGGATGTGCAAGACGGGGCCCTACGTCCAGGGTGTCTCATGGCAGCCTCGGTCTACTATCTGATCATTACAGTAGATACACTAGCTAAACTTTTCACATGACCTATCTGATGACGCGGTTATGTTACAGCCTGGGTGCTGGGCTGGTGGATGTGCAAGACGGTGCCCTACGTCCAGGGTGTCTCTGTGGCAGCCTCAGTCTACAGCCTGATCGCCGTCTCTGTTGACAGGTACAGTGTACACTGTCGCTGGCTTATTGGCTATAGTCTTTCTTTTGTAGCCACTCAAATGCAGGTTAATGCAAAGAGTAGCTATAAAGCTGCGTCCAAACTCATTCCTTCTAATTCCATTTTGACTGCACCTACAAGTCTAGACATAATCAACTAATTTGCCATTCCTTCGCAATTAACCGCTTAGTAGGCACCTCTCTTATGTTTCATCTTTTCACACTCTCTTTAACGGTACATCTTCCTACATGACCAAGTAACCAATCCCTCATTTTTTTAAGAGCTGTACATAAAACTCAGTTCACCATTTTTTCCAAACCGCTTTTAATGTTGGCTCAAATAAATTCTTAGTGTTATTCAAAATACTTAATGTTTTATTCAAAATTCTTAAATTCTCTCTTTGTACATTTTGATAGAGGCCACACCTCATCTCTGTGCCAGAGAACTGGTAGTATGAAGCAACATGTTAACAAATAAATAAGGCTTTCTTGACTTTGTTATATGGATATATTACATATATACATTTTAGGGGCTGTATAAAATTTTAGGTTATACAAAATTTTACCAATCTTTAAATGAATTGAAGGAAATACTTTCAAATTTCATCTTATTACTATATATATATTTATTGTACAGGTACATGCAGTTGAACATACAGGTTGGGCATGCACTAAAAGTCTAACGAAATCTGGCTTTTGATTAATGTTGGGGACTTTTAGTAGATGTAAAAAATCTATGTAAAATCACAACACGGAAAACGTTCCTTAGAGGAAGTCGTAGAGGAAACTGTATTGGCCCATGTCATTTTCTATATAATTTTAAAGGTCTTTCTTTAAATTGAGATCAAAATGCCACAAATTTGATCTCAAAAGGTTGAATATAACCAGAGTTATTGTGTTTTGTAAAAACAGATTTAATTTCCGTAAAATGCTTTTATGCAAAGTTTGACTGCCTGTCATTTCTAACTCGAAGTTCAATTGAGGTCGGCCTATGGAATTGTTTTCTCTTAAACAGGATCCTAAGGCTTAAATGAAATATTTCATTAAAATTTTCATGGGCTCTCCCAAATCGGGCTGAAAATCATAATATAATCATGATAATTCGGACAACAATCGAAGACTGCAAATGAAGACTCAAAGAAAACCTTTAACCAAATTTTCAGGATGTTTAAAAAGGAAGGATAAATTAAATAGAAATAGAATTCAAAACAATGTCCCCAACTGCACCTCAAATGTACGTTCGAGCCAGAAATGACAAAGGCAGTCAAGCTATGCATAAAACTTATTACGGAAACTTCAAAATGAAATAACTTGTCTTATATTAGACCATTTGAGACCGGGTTTGGGACATTTTGAGCTAAATTCAAAGACCTTTAAAATGATATACAACATGACATAAGCCAATATAATTTCCTCTACGTCTTTTTTTAAGAGGCCTTCCCCATGTTGTACCCACCCTGGAAATGTGGCTACATCAATTTTTTACATCTACTAAATGTCCCCAACAATAACCAAAAGTCAAATTACGTAAGACTTTCAGTGCATGCTCAACCAGTTTATAGCCTGGGCTAATAATTTCTATATATAAAATGAATCCCTATTTCCCTTGGCCAAGGCATCACGCGTGTGAACTGCTGGTCTGATTTCCATAATTAATTTTGGTTGTGTTTGTTATTGTCAGGAGAAGGTGCTTACGTAAGAGAAAAATAAGAAAATTCCACAGGGCTCCGCCCCACACGTCTTCAAAGTGACCTTGTTATTCTTATAATCGCAACATTATATTTAAAATATATAATTACTTTTAGAAATATTAGTTCTTAAAACAGCTATTTTCATTTAAGTATTCAGGGAAGATTGGCAAAAAAAACTATTTAACAGTGTGGAGTTATGGCAAGTGAGCGTAGCGAACTCGCTTAAACTTGATGGGTGTAAATTCAGCGAGCGAGCTGACCCAGAAGGTAAGTGAGCGTAGCGAACGAGCTCACCTGAAGAGCAGAAGATTCCAGAGGTTAGAATTGCAAAGCATTCCAGGCAACAGCTAGTAAAATCATAACATTTTGCTCCATTGTCATTATTTCTATTTTTGAGTACTCTTATATATTTAAAAATATTAATTACTTCAAGGTCAAAAATTAACAATATTTCGATATTTTTATGTTGTGTTTTTAGTTTAATGTCTACTTATAGTTGAAATAAATGCACTATTTGATTAAATGATTCAACCATCCAACCACCATTTCATCACCTACCATTTAATTAGACAACGCCTTATTTTTTAAGTTGTGGCAAGATGAAATGTTGTAAAATAAATAATAAACAATTATCCGTTTTTCACCTTGTTTTGATAGATAATATAAAAAGAATTCGATGAAATAAAATGAAATACGACCATTTAAAAAGATATATTAACCTAAAGCGTTATAAATAATTATATATACATTTTACAAACTTACAAAATCAAGAATAACTGGTATTGTCTTTTAAATAAAAATAATTTAGCAATAACTCAAAATATATGATGAACTAAAATAATTTTAAACTACAGTATAACCTAAATATAATCCCAAGCTATGTTAAGTTATGACAGTTGATTTGATATAAGAGCACAACAATTTCATAAGAATAAAATACTTTTTAAACAATAATCCAAATTATTTTTTTTAATAAACATGTTTAGTAAACTACTAGTAAATAATAAAGAACAATGTAAATGAATTTTATATATTAGCGTTAAAGATAAAAATGTTTTAAACTACAAATTGATATAAAATATATAATTGATTATCTGACCGAGACCGTGGTGAGATGTGTGCCCAGTAATGTTCCCGGCCTGCATTGTACTACCAGCTGGAAAAGTTCCAGTTAGAAGACAACAAACCCCGCTGCCAATGTTAACGCCTCAGTTGAGTTATTGCCACTGCCGTTTAAATCTTTGTATTGAATCAACGTAACGATCCATTAGTAGAAAAAAAAACGTTCAATAGTTTTGAGTAACTTGACCATTTTACAAACATTTAAACTTTTTATTTCATAGAGTGTGACTATGAAAACTCGTTTTCCAATTTAACTGTACTTTCCAAAGATTTAAACTGTACCTAGAATAATGTTTGTAATATAAGTTGTAATATATGTGTTGTAATATGTTTGTCATAACTAATTTACGAAAAATAAATTATTAAATCTCAGTGAAAAATTAAAGTGTGCAACAATAAATCGATAGTTTTTCTCATGAGAAGTTTTATATTTGGTCAACCATTCAGTATATTGTAAGGTATGTGTTTTATGGTGTTTACTGTTGCAGGTTTCTGGCTATCTGGTGGCCGATGAAGTGTCAGATCACGACGAGACGGGCTCGGATAATGATTCTGTTCATCTGGTTGATCGCAGTCACCACCACGATCCCCTGGGCTTTGTTTTTCGACCTCGTGGTGATCTTCGGAGACCGCCCCGATATCCAGCTTTGCATAGAAGTGTGGCCCGACTACCTGGATGGCTCGCTTTACTTCCTCGTCTGCAACTTGCTCTTCTGCTACATCCTTCCGCTGATCCTCATCTCCATGTGCTACATCCTGATCTGGGTGCGGGTGTGCAAGCGGCACATCCCCAGCGACACCAAGGACGCCCAGATGGAGCGGATGCAGCAGAAGTCCAAGGTGAAGGTTGTCAAGATGCTTGTCGCGGTGGTCATCTTGTTCGTGCTCTCGTGGCTCCCACTGTACGTCATCTTCGCCAGGATCAAGCTCGGCGGCGAGATCACCGCGTGGGAGGAGGACGCCCTCATCGTCATCACGCCCATCGCCCAGTGGCTCGGGGCGTCCAACTCGTGCATCAACCCCATCTTGTACGCGTTCTTCAACAACAAGTACCGCAGAGGCTTCACGGCGATCCTCAAGAGTCGGCGGTGCTGCAGCACGCTGCGCTACTACGACGCTGTCGCCATGGCCAACTCCTCCTCGGCGAGCATGCGCAAGTCGTCCTACTACGTGACCAACAACAACTCGTCAACGCGCCGGGCGCCTCCCGTCCACCAGGACAGCAACGTCTCCTACATCTCCAACAACACGGGCGTCTAAGGCGTCTTCCAGGGGACACCACCTGGTGGCTGGAATCACTTAGTGCTGCTGAGGCAGTCGATCCCGGAGTCTTCTCCGGATGAGTCTTGGAGGCTTCACGGTCGGAAGGTAGTCTAGACGGTCGACGAGTTTTAGCTGTGCTCAGGCTCTTCGTCGAGTCCGTGACGTAAAGAAGCTTATTGTTGAGAACTTGTTACCGTAGTGAGCGTATTTTTACAAAACCTTATTTACATTTTGATGTTAGCATACTCACTGTGAAACTTGTGGTCGCTATTTTCTGTGGCTTCTTTTCGTTTCTGATTTTTTCGAGCTGATGTTTAATGTTTGGACGTTCTAGTATTTTACCGCACATACGTATGTGTAAGTGATATTTATATTTATAAACTATCATTACATGAAATTTCTTACTGATGAAAACATAGATTATATATTTATATGATTAGTATATTTTCAATATAAATGACATCAGGCGTTATTTTGAAACGTTGACTCCGGCACGCACCGATATCTTGAGGTTTGGTTTATTTAAATCGTTTCACGTTATCTTTCATATCGCATATTTTTATACCTCATTAAGTTGGTATTGTCTTCAAAGCTAATTCAGCACTAATATGATATATAAATGAATATTGTTATTTTTGAAAATTTATTGGACATTGCGACTTGGTAACACACAGCTTTAAACTGTTAGAGCCCCGGGAGACGTGTGGCGGGTCCACGACACGGCAGGGCTTATGTCACGTTTTGATACATTTTTAGACGCATTGCCACTAAACGTAAACTAGTAGATAAGTGCAAATATATTTTCTGTCACTTTTAAGTTTCACTTACACTGTTGGCTGTTGTACTGGCTGTAATTTTGCGTGTTGATTGGCTGTGCCATGTTAAGTTACGGTTTAATGTACTAAATAAAGTATGTCCTTTGTAATGGCCATTACTCCTCTCATCGTAATTTCACTTTTTGTTTTTGGAGAGCCGATTTTAATTGAAATGTGTCCTTTAGAATTGATAAGCCCCAGTATAATTATGTCGCTGCAATGTAATTACCCACATGCTTAAAAGTTGTTATATTTTAACGGAGTATTGCTACGCTTAAAAATTGAAAATGTCGTTGACCATTTGTTTGAATGATATAATAAAGGGACTCAGAAGATGTTTATGAAAGGTTGTTGTTTGTGGTTGGTTGCTGAGAAACAGTATGTTTCTATACGAAATTTGTAATGTTAATAAGAATGATATGAAGTAAACGGAAAGTCTTCTCGAAGAGGCCTGACACTTGAGTATATTTTTTGTAAGAATAGATTATGATAAGGATGTTATAAGAAATTTCAATTAAATCAAACAAAACTAAGGTTAACTGTACAGTATTGATAATATTTTATACTTAAAAATTGTTTATCTACTTACTTAAAGTGTAATATCAAACATATGACATGTATATTTTAACCGTTGGTAGTGGCTGACGGATTTAAATCCAACAAGTATAGTTTCAATACCTTCATTGGAACTAAAGTGCAATAAAATATTATACCACCAATCCGTACTTTAACTTAGGAAGAAGCTAAAGTAAGAATGTTTCTAGTTTACCTTTTTCGTGATCAATACTTGTAAAGATTATAAATATTTTAGTCAGAAATTGTCATGAAAACAGTAAAACTTTACATACAAACAAAAAATACTTATATTTTCAACAATTAATTCTTCCATGAAATTTAATTTTATTTTGCTTTAATGAGGACGTAAATAAAAAGATCAATTTTGACTTTAAGAATTGGGCCACATAAACATAGGCTACCTAAAGAGATTTTGAAATGGAAGTTTTAATGTAAGTTACAATGTGTGTATGGTATATGGCTTTTGTAAAATTTGCTTTACAGAAAATTTTATCATAAATCACGGTGTGAAATTCATATGGAATCAACAACTGAGAAAAAGTAGAAAAAAATTAATAAAAATGTATAATTTTTACCAAATTAATTCTATCAAGTTGTGTTATATCATTAGAGTACAAGGCAAATTATTCCAAAACTACTATTGGTACCGTATTCGTCAAAGGAAAGATTTTCAGATTTGACGCTGGATGATCCTTATATTTGAGTTACTGTATATCTAAAAGTAACACTATCATCTACTAAATTAACCAAGACCTAAAATTTGCAGAATATGATTTAACTTTGAAATTGTATTTGATTATTAAGACACGATCCAATCCAAAAATGTAATTTAAAATGAACTTGTATGAAACTAAAATTACTAGAATAATTTGTAAAATCACTACAAATCAAACATTGAAATGTGATTGCAATTATTAACTAAAAAAAGTATTGAAAACTTATCTGTCGTATATCTTTGCTCATATAATTATACATCTTGATATTATTAAATAGATTATAATTACTCTTATTAGCAACCAGCAGTTATTTCATTTGATATTTTCAACTGACAAAATAAAACTATACATCAATTATAATTATGACAAAATTTTTCCAGAGTAGTCTGGACACACTTTTGAAAATCTGTGAATTTATTTCAACAACTACAATGTATTTGTACATAGCCTTGTAAATATATAAATAAATATGCCTGTTCGTTGTACCTTAAATGTATTGTTTAGTATTTCAGGCCTCTACCAACGGGACACAGGGTATAAGTGTCTAACTTCACACTTTATTGTGTAGATTTCCGTAGATTTCCTTGCTTTTTACCTTTCACTGTAGTGAACGTCTTGCCACAAGTTTAACAAAATACAACTTATGTATTAACTAACTGTTAATGTTAATTGATAGATATAAGTAAATGCCAACAAGATATCTGAGGGGTTTTCCATAAGAGAATATCATGCAAGGAGCGGATTATATTTTTATCAAACAGTCTATTATACACTTAGATTTGACAGAATACCTACACCGAGTTAATAAGTTTGTGCTATCTAGTACATCAATACAGTCTATACTCCCTAAAAATTGTATCTAATATTTAACTGTTGAACTACTGCATTGTACTAATATACCATTTATGAACATATATTTGAAAAACTGTGTTATATATCTCTAAAACCAAATTCACTAATGAAAACGTTATCCTATTATTTGATGGGGAGTTTAGTTGAGCAGTGTATTATTTAAACGACATCACGAGTATTAATGGAAAACCCTAAACCCAACCGCCATATATGCGTTATGAAATGGCATTCACGACCAAGTTATGAGGATGGAGTTGATCCCAATAAGAAATATAAAGGCATAATAGGAGACTTGTAGTATACAGTGTGTTAAAAAAAGTCCCGTGTTTAACATGTTTTAAATAATTTAGTTTAAGTAATGAAATTTTGTATTGCACATGCATATAAGCAATCAATATCTATTTTCTTAAGTAGGATTAAAATCTTACATGTAAGCATAGGTCAACATCAACTAAGCATGTACAGCATAACATCAACTTGAAGGTGTCTGTAAATAGAGTGCAATGCATTAAACCCGACCTTAAAAGGATTACCCAGTAAAAAAAAAGTAATCTAACTTTGCAATAAACTTCCGAAAATAAAAATGCCATAACTCCCGATAAAATTCACTTTTTGAGGTCGGGTTTTTGGTAAATTGCTCTGAATGCAAAGCTCTTTAAAATGATTTAGACTATCATAAGACGTAGGCCAATGCAGTTTCCCTGTCAACTTCCATTAGGGTTCGTTCCATAACGTCGCATGCTGACACGTGGTCAAGGCAACTGCATCAGCCTACGTCTTGTGATACATGATTTTTAAGGGCTGAGCTTTCTGAGCAATTTGCCTCAAAACCGACATGAAAAGGCCGAGTGTATCGGGAGTTACTGTATTTCTTGTTTTCGCCAACATCATTTTCATAAAAAGTTTGATCTCCTGTCATTATTTATTTCGTCATCCTTTTAAAGTTTGTTTTGCGACACTAATCTTTATTTGAAGAGGCCTTTACCTTGGTGTACATAATGTCTACGACGTAATTTAGTATTTTCTTTATACTCCCTATGGATCGTATACTCCTGGACTGGTAAAAGTCCTATATATGCCGGAAAAAGTATATTTTAATGGCTTATGCACAAAGTTTTATTACTTAAACTAAATTAGTTAAAAACTTATTACAACGTTCAAGGGTTTTTTTTAACAAAATTTTTATTAAATATTTAAATTATGTTTAGAACATATATTTATTGAAACTTTTTTTGTTTTTAGTTTGATTGTATCTTATAAGCCCTCAAGTCAACAAATTATTATAGTTTTTTTTATTAAACTGGATGAATTCGTCATATATTACTTTGTTTTATTTATTTACAAACTTATTTTACTATTTTATATTATGATTATTTTCACTTATAGGCATATTTTAAAACTGTATTTTTTTAATTCCTTTATTTTTACAGTACAATTTATACATGAAACTTTGCAGTGTAACATTTCTGATATATAAAATTTATTATATATAGATCAACGTTACACTCATAGGTGTGTAAAGTATTGTAATATCTAATTTATGAGAGATGGAAACCCGATGTGTTTGGTGAATGTACTTTAATCTGAAGTGGGCTTTTGCCTTTCTCAGCAGGAATATTCTGTTTTAACAAATTAAAATAAGCACTTAGGGCACAACTCAAGCTGTAATTATATGGACATAAACTTTAAATTAGATTTAACGTTTGATATAGTAGATATAGAATGAACATTGGCTTCAAAAATTAGGTAGAAAATATGCTAATAGTATGCTGTTTTGAAATATAAAAATATAAGTTAAACAATGATGTACTAGGTGTAAATAGCATGTGGCTATGATATGCGAAAAAAACTTAAAATATTACGTGTTTGAATTGACGTATTTTTGCAAAGATCATCATTACTGTGATAGTCATATTTTTAATAGGGCATAAATATTCTCTATTAAATCCAAGCATAGTTGATAGTAGTCCTTTAACATTCTAAGAATAGAAAAATATATTAAGTTCTATACATAAAATCTAACTCATTATAAACCATGTATTTTTATTCAATGAGGAGTCAAACGCAAAATGTGTTCATAAGTTTCTTTCAAATAAATATTATTATATTATCATAATAAGCACTTAACTTCTATCTTATTTATTTTAGGTACTCAACGACAATGAAGAAAATATCCCAAAGCTATTAGTTATAAAATCTTATGTTGTCAGTATTATATCTTTTTTATTGTTTACGAAAATTAGTGAAGATTGAAAGTACTTCATAAAAAGTTTTAATTTTGAAAAATAACATATTTGTTCTACTCATACGAGATGTACCTTAAGGAATATAATTTTTTTTAACAAGACATTTAACCTTGCAACACGACATTTTAATATTAAAAATTTTGAAGTGAACTGAGTAAAAACTTGATAAAATCTTTCTGTGTCAAGAAATGTCATTTTAATTTAATTAATAAATAACAGTGTTAAAATATGATTCATGGACATAAAAGGGCAAGTTATATTTCATAGATCATTCGTCTATTTATATTCAATAAATCATGTTTTGTTTTCAAAAGTTTCAACAATGTGTTTACTGTAATTATTTACAATACGTTAAAAATTCCTTTTTTTCAAAACGATTGTCCTTATCAAATAAAGATAACAAAATTTTAATTACAATTGTTTTGGCAAGAAAATTTATATTAAAATCAACACTAATAAAACCTTATAATAATTCCTATGTATGTTCCAAGTTGGGTAAAAATTATCCAAAACTTTATTCGATTTATGGCTTACTAAATTTTATCATCATTAAAACAAGTTCCAAATAAATTACTATTATTTGGAAATATTGAGGTTTTAATGTGAGTATGTAGGTGAGTACTAATAGTATTGCACAGCCCATTAGTTGAATCCCTAAAAAAAAAAAAAAAAACGTAGTGCACATAACACGTGAGGCTTTGTTCAGAAATCACTATCGCAAAGACGAAGTGGCAGTAAACTTTAAATTGTAAGGCTCAGTTTAAATGACTTTAAATACATGTTGCAGTTTTAAAATAGTAACGGCTTTTAATGACTGTGTATTTGACTTTTATAATATCTTAGTTTTGTATATCATTTATAAAAGTGTTTTTATTTTATTTTATTGTTAACCTTTTAATAAAATCATATGGTAAATTTGTTATAAATGCATTATTCATGTATACATACGGAAATCGTAAGTGCGTTAAGTATCTCTTAAGTAGAGAATGAAACTTATTTATATGTTTAAAATGTATTATAAAAATTACAGATGGTGTAGCTAAATTAATTACCAAGAAAGGTTGGTAATTGTATTAGCACTAATGTAATTCTTTTGAATAAATTTTCGTCATTAATAATGTAAATATGTTTTGTAAAGCTTGCTTTAAAAAGAAAATACATTAGTGTAATAATAACAAAAAGCCTCTTAAGGTATATTTCATTGTAAGTAGCTCTGTTAACGTGTCTCATGAAAGTTATAAAATTCGAATTTCAAGGTAAATTTAAAAACCCTAATACGTGATAAATATTTAGAAATAAATGAATAAATGAATGAACTGTCCAATAAACATCTAATAAATCAGTATTTAATACAAAATCAGTATAATTAGTAATACTTGTTAATAATGATATTTATGGTAAATCCACACAATTAATTATGTTGTAAATAATTAAACTACAACTAGCCGTATTTTTTCAAAGGCTACGTGTGTATTAGAGGTTTGATTTATCATAGTAGCCATTATTGTTGTAAAATGTAAAAATGTTAATATTACTCATAAGTTAACGTACAAGACTGTCAGTAGGCGACCAGCCCGTGGGGGCTCGAGGATGGCTTCACGCTCAATGTTCGGGATTGTTAAATTCTTTTGGTTACTTTCGAAATTGGTCTAACGGTCATTTTTGGGCAATAAAGATGTATTAATATTATTGTCTCTTTCATTTACCTTTGGGTGTGACATACCTATTCATCACAGAAGGCGACTGACGAAATAATTGAGCTATTAAGAATAATTATAATGTCAATCCAAACTGGTTGTATGTAAAGAGCTAACATAAAATACATAGCTACAGTTATTTTACAAAACATTGCCTTATAGGCTTAATACAATTTAAAATTATCCTAACTTAAATAAGTTGCTTTTGAAAAGTTCTGTACTAATTTTCATAAAAATGACAGTATAACTTGTAATTTACGGTTAGCATAATATATATATATATATATATGCTTCCATAAGAAGAACATAGTAACTTTGAAGGGGAATGTAGCTCCACCCCACATGGTGTGGGGTGGAGCCCTGAAGGAATTTTGGAGAATCGGTTCTTAGTAAGCACCTATGAGGCAAGACGAACCTATGTTCAAAGTTTCAAGTAAATCCGTTTGGTAGTTCCCAGTTCCTGAGTCAGTCAGTGGGATTTCGCTTTTATATATATATATATATATATATATATATATATATATATATATATATATATATATATATATATATATTTATATATAGGAACCGATTCTCCAAAATTCCTTCAGGGCTCCACCCCACACCATGTGGGGTGGAGCTACATTCCTCTTCAAAGTTACTATGTTCTTCTTATGGAAGCAACATTTTTGTATTGGAACATATGATTACATTAAGAAATATTAACTTTTTAAACAGCTGTTCTCAATTAAATTATTGAGGGAAAATTAGTAATAAAAAACTGGAGGATAATATTTAGTCCAGGCAATCGGTACTTTAACGTGGAAAAAATTATAGTACGGAGTTTTTCTGCTGTTTTATATGTTTTTTGGGGTGCTGAATCCGAATCTGAAGTTTGCACCAAGATATTCCTTGTGCTTCTCGAGATATCTGCAAAAAACATTGAAATTTTGGCACTTTTTTTAGTATTTTGCTTATAACTCCGAAACGATGCAATTTTTCGAAATTTATGTCCTTAACAAAATTAAAGTAGAGAAAATTTCCAACACAATGCATGCATAAACGTTGTTGTTACGACCAACCATTATGAAACTAGAGCTATTTGAAAATTGTCTAATTTTTAGTACTTTTAAGAAAAATACTGTTATTCAATATTACATCACATTTAAACAATTATTTGCACGTTTTTTGTCATAACACTATATATGTATGGAAAGAGCGGTAAATTTACTATAGATTTCATATATTATCGTTAGTTTGTAAGTGGTTAAGTGTTCGTAAGATTGCTTATAATAGTTTATCTACAGTTACAATTCTAAGGTTGGCAAGACCATAATCTTTAATTTACTAGTTATGTCTCTTACTGGCAAATGTCAGATTATTTTTGGAATGAGAATTATATATTTTGTGTACAGTGTTAAAAAAATATGCCTAAAAATCAATACTAAATAACACCCGTCACAGCAGACCTGCATGCCCAGCGAATTTAAAATTTAATTTAATCAATAATTTTTCGTCATAACAATACTGTTGTACGCATGGGTATGTAGGTTCGCAGGAAAAGGAGTATACCAGTAGCATCATAAATATATGTCATATATCATACTAATTTGCAATAAACATTAAACTAATATATCAATATATTAAAATATTATACATTTCATATAGTTGGACGAGTGCAGAATAGTTATTTCGCTCTAGCAAAATAAAGGCATTTTCATTTAAAGTTTTTATGCTTTGCATTATCTCCTTTTAAAACAGTCTCTACCAATCATAAACAAATATTATACATATATATATATATATATATATATATATATATATATATATATATATATATATATATATATATATATATATATATATATATATATATATATATATCAGTATAATCTGCTTTAATTATAGAATAAAATAATGTAGGTTTCACGTTGTTATTTTTTTGTTTTAACTGTTTAGTTAGTCTTTACAAAACAATTTGTATTCTTTTACAAGTCATTTAATGTGCACTACATCTTTTAACTCGTTTTTGTCAATTTATAAGGTCAGTTATACTATAATTATTTATATATATTTTAATATTAGTAAAAAAAAAAAAAAAAAAAACACACACAAAGTAATACGAGTTTAATATTGTATAAAGAGGTTTCAAAGGTTTTAGTTTACATTAGAAAATTTTTTTAATTTTTTTTTTTTTTTTTGCTGTTAAGTAAACACGCTCCCTTATTTTATTAAGATTTTGCTTGTTTATACATGAAAGATGATGATTATTATATATGTATTTTAATCTACATTGAATTCAGAATAAATTGATATAGTATTCATATTGTTATAAGAGTATTATACAGTTTATTTTGCTGTAACAAAATTATTTTAATTCTTACTTGGCGGGCCTCGGGTGCACTCTACCTCATTTTAATTCAATCTGACTATTGTATTTATGGAAGATTATAATTACTATATATGTATTTTAAATCTACATTAAATTCTCAATAAATTGATGTATGTTTTATATTGTTATAATAGTACAAAACAGTTTATTTTGCTGTAACAAAATTATTTTAATTCTTACTTGGCGGGCCTCGGTTGCACTCTACCTCATTTTAATTCAATCTCACTATTGTATTTATGGAAGATTATAAATACTATATATGTATTTTGAATCTACATTAAAATCTCAATAAATTGATGTATGTTTTATATTGTTATAATAGTACAAAACAGTTTATTTTGCTGTAACAAAATTATTTTAATTCTTACTTGGCGGGCCTCGGGTGCACTCTACCTCATTTTAATTCAATCTCACTATTGTATTTATGGAAGTTTTTATTTATTTGTCTTTTATAATAAAGTATATTTTATAATAAAATAAAGTATTGTAATTTAATATGTAATCTATCTACTTAAGAGACTTTTAATAAAAAAAAAATATGCATTTAAAATTAAGTTTATATCACAACGTAAGTGGTGTATGTTACTATACAAAGAAATATTTTTAAAGCTAAACTTTACAAAACTAAATTCACTAAAATTAGCAAGTATGTCTAAGGGAAATAAAAATAAAATACTTTAAAGTTGTATTATTTATACAATAAAATACTTCTATAAAACACTCTTAGTTCAGAAAACCTACATACCCATGAGTACAACAGTATTGTTATGACGAAAAATTATTGATTAAATTAAATTCTAAATTCGCTGAGCATGCAGGCCTGCTGTGACGGGTGTTATTTAGTGTTAGTGGTATTGATTTTTAGGCATATTTTCAACACTGTACACAAAATATATAATTCTCATTCCAAAAATAATCTGACATTTGCCAGTAAGAGACATAACTAGTAAATTAAAGATTATGGTCTTGCCAACCTTAGAATTGTGACTGTAGATGACCTATTATAAGCAATCTTACGAACACTTAACCACTTTCAAACTAACGATAATATATGAAATCTATAGTAAATTTAACGCTCTTTCCATACATATATAGTGTTATGGCAAAAAAACGTGCAAATAATTGTTTAAATGTGATGTAATATTGAATAACAGTATTTTTCTTAAAAGTACCAAAAATTAGACAATTTTCAAATAGCTCTAGTTTTATAATGGTTGGTTGTAACAACAACGTTTATGCATGCATTGTGTTCGAAATTTTCTCTACTTTAATTTTGTTAAGGACATAAATTTCGAAAAAATGCATCGTTTCGGAGTTATAAGCAAAATACTAAAAGAAGTGCCAAAATTTCAATGTTTTTTGCAGATATCTCGAGAAGCACAAGGAATATCTTGGTGCAAACTTCAGATTCGGATTCAGCACCCCAAAAAACATATAAAACAGCAGAAAAACTCCATACTATAATTTTTTCCACGTAGGGTATTTTTTCAGTACGGTTTTACTGGACTAATTATAGAATTGTGGCGAGTGAGCTTAGCGAACGAACTAAACCTGATGGGGAGTGATTACTGACTGACTCATCATGAAATCTCAGGAACTACCAAACGTACTTACTTGCAAATTTAAACAAAGGTTCGTCTTGCCTCTTAGGTGCTCACTAAGAGACGATTTAGCAAAATTCCTTCAGGGCTCCGCCCAACAGGCTTTCGAAATTTCAATATAATGTTATCCGTATGCCCAAATTAAAAAAAAAAATAATAATAATAAAAAAATAAGAAGAAACCTGCAGGGTTGAAATTTGGAGTGATCTCTTTTCTCTTAGGTGCTCAATAAAAACAGTGATTTAAACATCCCCTTTAGGGCTCTGCCATACGCTCAAAATTACTGTAGGCTATCCTGAAATGTTGAAACTGAGTGTTGAAATTTGACATGGACGATACTCTTTGCTCAAATAGATACTTATTAAGAAACTGTTTTGCAAATATAGTTTATGAAGCACTATGGGGCTCCGCCCCACTGGACTTTAGAATTACTTTAGGGTCTCCGGGGTTGAATTTTGACATAAACGTTTCTTTTTGATTATGGGTGCTCCCTAAGAATTGGTTTTGCAAATATAGTATTCGATGTTCTTTAGGGCTCCGCTCCACAGGACTTCAAAATTAGTTTTGGGCCTCCGGGGTTTAAATTTGAATTGGACGTTCGTCTTTGCTCATAGATACTTACTAAGAAACTGTTTTGCAAATATAGTTTTTGAAATTCTTTAGGGCTCCACCTCACAGGTCTTGAAGATTACTCAAGGGACCACGGGGTTGAAATTTGACATGGTCCTTCCTCTTTGCTCATAGAGGCGTACTGAGAAATAAATTTGAAAATTTCCATTTTGGGCTCCTCCCCATAGAACATCAACATTACTATGTATCCTAGGGGGTATAAATTTAATGTGAATGTCCTGTTTTGCTAAAATTTGCTTACTACGACATGGTTTTGTAAATAAAGTTTTTGAAGTTCTTAAGGACTCCACCCTACATGACTTCAAAATTAATTCAGGGCCAACGGGTTTGAAATTTGACATGGGCGTTCCTCTTTGCTCATAGGTAACGTCCATTAATAAGAAACGATTTTGAAAAATTTCCTTTAGGACTCCTCCCCACAAATTCTCAAAACCACCTACGGCCTACGGGTTCCTACGGGTTGAAATTTAACGTAATCGTTGCGTTTTGCTAATAAGTGTTCACTAAGAAACAGTTTTACAAATATAGTTTTTAATGTTCTTTAGGGCTCCGCCCCACATGACTTCAAAATGACTGTAGGACCTACATGGTTGAAATTTGACATGGTCGTTCCTATTTGCTCATAGGTTCTCAAGGCCTTTTCTATTTAAGAAACCTTTTCTCACTAAGAACAGGTTTTGTGAAATTCCTTCCTTTAGAGTTCCACTCAAACTAATTCATTGTTTCAATGTAATTATTTAGGAAGTAGATTTCGTTGCCCTTTAAAATCTTTTATTACCTATGAAATAAAATCACGGGCGAAGCCGTGACGGGCAACAGCTAGTATTGACATTTATCTTAAATCATGTTTTTGTCGTAATCACTGTGCAAGACGCCGACAGTATCCCGGCGTATTTTAAGGCGAATATGAATGAAGGACAGACAGAGTGTGATGCATTGTTTAGTATTTCTGTCAGAGTCTAAAACCAGCTGATTATTTAGACAGGGTTCAGTGGATTGAGAAGAGCATACAGCGAGCTCACTAAACAGTGCTATGATATGTTACGTACATATAGATAAAAATTTAATATAGCAATTTCGAACTAATATCAAATGTTTATGGACATACGTGGAAAGTCAACGAAGAAGCTCATGCACACCATCAAGAATGCATCTGGAATATTCCTAATCATTTGGTCTCCTTTCCAGAAAAACCATAGTGAATAATTGGAAAAGATCCAGATCAGGTTTATAAAAGCGATTGGAGTCCGATTGGGTTTTTAACTGCCTGAAAGTGATTGTAATGGGGTTGCGGAGGAGCCTTGGTCTGCCACCTTTAAAGTCAAGAAGAAGATACTTGGACATCACGGTTCTATACAGACTACTAAATAGTGTCATTGACTGTGTTGAACTTCTGGCCTTGGTGAGTTTCCGTATTCCTAGATACACCAGATTTCAGGAACTGTTCGGCAAGCCTCTCTACACATCTTATTGCTACAGTGGTACATTTACCTAGATGCTGAGATATGGAAATTCTGTCTCTCCTCAGCTTGACTTCTTTAGTGTGTCCCTCGCAGAATTCAAGAGGAAACTTATGTCTTTGGACTGGATTGAGTGTAGGTCTTGGGTTGTTAGAATCATCTGTTTTTATTAGGCCTAAGTTAATTTTAATGTTCAAAAGCTTGAATCTTCTTTTAAATTGATTTAAGGAAACGTCTGATAAAGATATTAACATAAGTTGTTAACATAACCTTGAATAAACTTTAAAATAATAAATTATTAAGTTATGTATTAAATTCATAATTTCTTCTCAATAGTAGCATTTATTATACGAACATACTTAATCAAGGCAAGTATATATATATATATATATATATATATATATATATATATATATATATATATATATATATATATATATATGGAAATCCAATTGTTTTAAAACGCAGATTATAGGATTATAATGATAATGGGATGAACTGATGTCACGAGAACAGTTGGCATTACAGAGGGAGGCTAGGACAAAGCCGCTTAAATCTGTCTCCGCGTGAGCAGACATACTGTAATAAAACTCCTGTACCCAGCGAGAGGCAAATTTTTGTTGAATAAACACATCAATTGACTGGAAGATAGTTAAAAAACGTTGGCAGAATCACAACAATTTAAAATTTAAATACCAACACTGCAACACTATAATACGTCATTATAATTAGATTGATATTAAATTTATTTTATAAAAATTTTGTTGTTACAGAAGAAATATGGTTATGTCATCTAGATTCTCTAGAACCATTAACAAGTTTTAAAAAGTTTACTTATTTATTGTTATTTGTTACTGATGTGATAGCTTATTTTCCACAGATGCTAAGTAAGGTTTTCAACGTGAAGGTTTTTAACATGTGGAAAGACAATTTATTCTTAGTAAATTCATTAATATAAAAAATTACGAAACTGTCACTTTCTGACCAAACGTTAACATTTTTTACACTAATACATAACATTAAATAACAATACTCGCAATAAAAATTTCCTATATACAGTACAACTTAAAACACTCAATAAATAACCACCACAATGACACAAACATGCTAATGGCTATTCCCACAGTTATGGAGTCATTACGGACCACTTTCCGCCAGTCGTCAGTCGATGTTTGACTGATGGAATACATCGATGGTTAGTGGTGGGCTGGTAGGTTGTATATATTTGTATGCACCCAGAAAAAAATTGCTTAGTTGTAGGGCAACAAAACAAAATATTTTTACAAACCACTACATTCCCAAATGTTTATGAAAATGTTAAAATATTACTATCTATAAATAAAATAAATAAACATATTTATTGCCTCAAAAATACGCAATTTTTACATTGTGTGTCAAGCGTCATGTCTTGAAGAACAATAAATGTCTTATTATGAAGAAAAAAACACATAATTGTATGAATAAGAAAAATACAAACTTTAAAAGGTCGATACAAAAGAAACATACAGCGGTCTAGAAAAATAAAAAATACCGTATTCAATTTTAAAAATTTATATATTTAATTAAAATATTAAAATTTCACCTATCAAATCAAATGTTGGAAAATAATATATGTGGCAAAAATCTACTAATTTAATTTCTGACCTCACTGCGACAACATTTAATATAAACGCACAAAAATTACAGTCAAATCAAAGTATAATATGAACAACCATAATAAGTCGTCTTAAAGCGATGGGCCGTGAACTCCTCGATGGAGTAAAATGCCAATGAGATCAATATTGCTTTGGGTAGGGATTTAAACATTTTTGGGTGGTTTAAAGTTTTAAAATTATCTGGAAGTTTGTTAAAAACTTAACACCTATTTGTTAAGGGGCCTTATCTCAAAGCTTAAAACAGCTTTGTCTCAAAGCTGTTATTCGATGTCTTTCTAAGCGTAACTCCAGTCTGGCTCTGGTAGGATATTGATGGATGTCTTATCCTTCAGTAAGTTGACCTTTGAATTTACAATGAAGGGTAGTTTCTAAAATGTAGAGACTAAGCAAAGTTAAAAAACCAAGATCTTTGAATGAATTTCTACATGAATCTCAAAAACCCAGGTTTTTTTATTCATATGTTTTTTTTTTTTTTTTTTTTTTTTGTAATTTGAAAACCATTACAAAATTAATTTTAGCATAAGAACCCCAAACTACTAAACTATAAGAAAGATGAGGATGAATCAGCCCATAATTAAACATACGTAGTATGTCAGCAGAACAAAAATTTTACAATGCACGAAGGGTTAATAGGCCTTACGAAACTTTTCGACAGACCGAGTATATTTGACTTTCCCGTGTAATCAAAGCAGACTCCAAACTAAGTACACAAAGTAAAAATAGTTTTTTTTTTATCACACTATGATTGCTCTCCCTTCATAATCAATTATCTTTACTTCACATCATTTATAAAAGTTACTAAAATTGCAAAATAAAAAAAATGTTTTGAAGGAAAATATGAAAAAGATCAATAATATGATAACTGGACCAACTATAACGTCATGTAAAAGGTAAAATAGCAATAATAATATTGAGTATTATGACTTTATTTAATAATCTCATACGTGTTTGTAAACTTCTTCTTAGGATGAAATGCTATACTTATTAACTCAACTTTTGTTGGTAAATGTATTCGTTTATTTGCATTAATTTGCAATTTTAAAATAAATCAAAATAATGGTCAACAACAGTTTAGCATTTTTGTTTTACTAACAAACTCCTACAAAATTAATATTCATTAATATTTTTTATTATTTACAGGCAACAATTTTAACTAAACTGTCATAATTCATATGTCAAATAAAAAATATATTTATTGAATGATAAATATTCTCTACCATTTTATACATTGAAACAATTTATTATTTATATTTATTATTTCTAATAAATATTTTAAGGTCAGTCTATTTTGCTAAGTTTATAATATTGTATACCATTTTAGATTGCCCGATTTCTATTTAAGGATGAGCTTCAAGACACGAGGTATTGATTAATTATATTGACATTCATCACAGTATTCACTTGGTTCCACATGCATATCGTTGTCAAAAAAAATGTTCAAAACACAATTCTCCGAAATAATCTCAAGATAGTTAGGAACTTTGTTCCATTCACAGAGCACACACCTGAGCCCTAAAGCTCTTTACCCATAAACCCTCGCCGGGTGAGGGTGTGAATGTTTTAGTAGCAAGCAGCTTAGCCGGCGTCGAGCCCATTCCAACGGACGTTAAAATATTCTCACACGGTTATTTTAATTTCTCTGTGTCTCCATTAGATTAATAATCACCATTAGATAATTAAAATCTTTTATCTATCGTTTACAGATTTTTCCCCAAGAACCTGCGGTGGCGAGAGTGTCTGTACCAGCAGCTCAAGTGGAGTAATAATTAGGTTTTAAAAGAAAAAGAAAAAAAAGTCGAAATACGATTGAGAATATTGGTCTTTACAAATGTGAAGTAATTATTTAAATATTTTATAAAAATGTTCAGTGGTGGGGCTTGTATGGGCAAAGGCAATACAAATCAACAAAATCAAATGGTGATGTTATATCCAGAAATGAGTTTCAGTTTATTATCTCATTACACAAATATTTCGTCTCAAGCTGTACTGTAAATTTGCATGTTTTGATTTTCTTAAAAAAATATTATCTAATCTTGATCAAACTTAATTTGCAGTGTCAAATAGAAACGAAGCAACCCACATGAATAAGACCGTTCAGATCAGGCCTGATCAAATCTGATTCAGTTTCTTTCAGGAACGATCAGAACTGAGCTTACTGAATCAGGTTTGTTCAGTCCTGAAGTCAGACATTTTGCGACTAAATCCAGCCTGAATCAGGCCTGACTTCAGACTTTAACCGTCTGATTAGACCTAAACTTCATAAATCAGATTTGACCAGTCCAGAAGTCAGAGGTTTTGTGTCTGAATCAGACCTTCAGACTATAAACGTCTGAACAGAACTAAACTTCCTAAATCAGATATATCAGCCCTGATGTCAGAAGTTTTGCAACTGAATCAGGACTGAATTCAGGTTTTTAGTTAGATGAGAACTGATCACTCCTCAAGTCAACAGTTTTTTATTTGAATCTGCCTGAATCAGGTCTGATTCCAGACTGGTTTTTATTTGGATAGAACTTAGGGCCTACTGAATCAGATTTGCTAAGTCCTGAAGTCAGAGGATTTGTGTCTGAATCAGCCTGAATCAGGTCTGCCGTCAGATTATATGGGTCCGATCAGAACTGAATTTCATGAATCAGATATAACTTACTCCTGAAGTCATAAGAATTGTGTCAGAATTTGATTTTTTTGTAATTTTTTAAACTACCTAAATACATGGATTAGAAAAACTAACAGTACATTAGTATGAAATACAAGTTTGAAACTTGGTTTAAAATAATTTAGTCTAGAGCTTCAACATTTCTAAAATTTTTTTCACTAACTGCAGCACTTATAATTTCTGCACGATAACATAAGTGTATAGTATATGGTATGATACAACTTTTAAATTCGTACATTTTATATAAAATGTTGATGAAAGGATATGGGTATGAATTGATTCTATAAAAAACTACAAATTTACCAGATCGGCGGATATCAAATGAAAACTGCACATTTTGATGTCTTTTCTAATTACGCCTCATCGGAGATCTAGCTACTCTTTTGTAGTTTTATAGTTTTTTTTTTCTTTTAGCGAATTTCCCTATAGGGAATACGCTATTACGGTAGTAGCCATGGTAAGACCTAAGCCCGGGACCACTTTACTTTTTCATTTTGAGGTCCCCAGAAGCCAAAAACACCATTCGTTCATTTTCATATATATGTATATATATACATATCTATCTATCTATATATCTATCTATATATATCTATATATGTGTGTCCGTGGTACTGATAACTTTGAAGGGGACCTCCGATTTTGATGAAATTTGGTATGGAAGTGTAAGACAAGGTCTATTTTCATGAGTTCGCGAACCAGCATCGTCGGGTTATGGGAACGGGGTTTTATGGGGTTTCAAAAGGGTCAAAAATGGGTTTTTGGCATTTTTGGACCTTAATTTTTAAAATGCACCAATTTTAATTAAAACCTTTTCAAAGAGCTTAAAAAAACAAACAATTTGGTATTTTGAATTTTTATCATAGCATAACTCGTTACGGGGCAAATCCAAAAATGTGTTTTCCATGTTATTCTTATGGGAAATCAAGAAAACCCTATATCTTTTTTATTTATTGGCATAACTTAATCAAATTTGGTATGTACATTATCTATATAAGGTGTAACTTATACTTGCTTACAAAACCCATATGGCGGCAAACCTACATACTCACCCCCATGGGGTTTATGGGGAAAATAAAAAATTGCCAGAGTTTCATACAATTTTGTGTTTACATTCACCAATTATTGATTAACTTAGATTTTCTAACAACACCCAATGGCAGCAAACCTACAAACTCGATCCTATGGTGTTTTTATGGGGAAGGTAAATAATCTGAAATTCCATTGGAAATTCGCTGAGTACGCAGGTCTGCTGCGACGGGGGTATTTCTTTTTTTTAACCTCCACTTCTCGTCATTATGGGCCAATAGGAATGTGCGGTAATGTTAAAACAGCAAGGTACGGTCACGGCATAAGTCACACAGGCTAGCTAGAGGTGACCGCTCATGTTTGTGCGGTATAAAGTCGTCACCTGGGATCGAACCGGGGACCGCTGGCGCTGGCTTGTGAGGCCAGAGCTCCACCACGGAGCTACCGCTCCCGTCTGCTAAGCATTAATTTCGGCATGAAGCAAAGTTTCCTAGAGATTAAAAGTGTGGATTTTTTTCTCAGTAGGATGAAAGATGAGGAAGAGCTACCGGTTTGGGTCATGATCTGGTCACCCAACTTTTTATCACTTTTATTCCTCTTTTCAGTATATTTATTAGATTTCTGATAATTTTAGTCTGTAAAAGGATTTTAAAAAAACCCATTATTAAAAATCGAAATGGAAAATATTCCATGTCCTGAATTAAGTAAAATTCTGATTCTGATTTGAACAAATTTTGATGCAGATCCGAACAATTTTTGGTTCAGTTTTGAAGTCAGAACTGAACAGAAAATGTTTCATTTCCTGAATTCAGTTCCGTTGTGATTCAGATTTGAACAAATTTTGATCAGACCTGAAATCACGACTGAACGGAAAATGTTCCAATTCCTGATGTCAGATCTGAACTTTTTCAGTCCTGCACATAATTTTTCATGTGGGTAATCCGTAACGTATTTAAAAACAGTAGTTTATTTTGTGAAAAAATTAAATCTATTGCAATATAATCCGGAAAATCTATTTCCGGATGCTACTGAATTGTCTTACAGTTCAAATATCTAGTAATGCGCATGATGAGTTTATGGCTCAAGTAAATCAAATAGGTCAATAAAACATGGTGACATGGCCATTAGCCCATTAATCATGTACACTACTAAATCCTGTACCCATATGTCCTGTTCACTTACAATCTATTATAGTTGTTTTATTTTTTTTTATATTGGTCATCAAAACGGTGGTTGTCATCTATGTAGTCTGTTCGTTCAATGAAGTAGAACATTTACTAATTTGTTTTCTTACACTGTCATTCTCAAGCAAATTTCCCCGTCTTGCGGTATTATAGACCGTTTATTGTTGCTACCTAAGTGACGAAAGAATGGCAGTATATGTTTTAAACCATAACAATCTAAAGACGCGGAAACGATAAAACCAACGATAATCACTGGAAGAAATTAATTATTATTTAAGGTTGTGTCAGTAATATTTATTTCAGTACTAATAATCGAATGCATTGCAATAAATAATTACATGAATTGAATATTAAATTACTTTTCCAAATACTTTTAATTAATTATCGGGTGGCTTTTAGTGGAGGGAGACCAGCAATTTACTGATAGTTTTCTCCTCGCCTGAAATGCCTGCACTTTTTTTTGTTTTATATGCAGGTGGACCAACGGCTTAACGTGACTTCCCAACCACGGGAGAAAGCCTAACGATCTTTTTGTCCCCAAGCAGGGAATTGAACCCGGGGCCGCTGGGTGATAACCCAGAGCTCTACCACTGAGCTACGGCCGCTGCCCAATAATGAACTACAGAGAATTATTTATTATTCTTTATAACTTTATCAAAGTTATTCAAAGTACTCAATTCCTTCAATGAGTTGTTATCAGTTGGTTATAGCTTTATTTACAATATTAATTAAATGTTTTTTATTTAAAATTATTATTTTAGAGCTTAATAAACTGTATCCATCATATATCTACTGTTCTCTATATATTTCGTCGCAACTGATGTGTGATAGTTTTAAGTTGACAAAGATTTTTTCATTTTTGTTAGTATTTATAAGTCGTGAAGGTGATTTCAAGCATAAGTTATAATAATACGTTATTATTATTATACATTTATCAGTTGGTTATAGCTTTATTTACAATTTTAATTAAATGTTTTTTCTTTAAAATTATTATTTTAGAGCTTAATAAATTGTATCCATCGTAAATCTACTGTTCTCTATATATTTCGTCGCAACTGAGGTGTGATAGTTTTAAGTTGACAAAGATTTTTTTCATTTTTGTTAGTATTTATAAGTCGTGAAGGTGATTTCAAGCATAATTTATAATAATACGTTATTATTATTATAAATTTTGATATACAACTACTCATTATATTTTAATACATATTTATCTAGTGTAATTGATTATGTAATTGGTTATACAATAGCAAATGATCAATGATTGATTAATATTACAACATAGCGTCTAATAAATAATCTGCATTTGTAATCAAACTCGTGGATAAAATTTTTGTATGTGTGTGACATAAGGGTTGTGTGGGGTAAGAAGGGGTTAAACCACTTAAGACCTCTACTTTGCTGCCCTCGCTCAACAAGCTCTTGTTTTGCACAAACCGTCTCGCCTTGAACGTTTCCTCTAATTTAATGACAGTCTTGAGTGGCTTATAAGAACGGATAGGTGCAGTTTCATAAGTGAACATATATTAGTATAATTTTCATACAGCAAATATAAATCATAACCACAAACTGTTATGTTTTTCTGATGAATCAAAAACGAAATGTTTCTATTAACACACAGTAAAAAGAATCAAATTTTAATTTTTTACTAGTATTAGGAATTAAAAAAAATCATTCCTTCATTTTGCTGCAGTCCCTCTTGCCTACCTAATAGTGAATTCAAAATGCATAATTGTTATAAATACCACATAGTTTTTCTTTTTAATTTTCAGTATTGTATTAGCTAATTCTAGCAAACCTTTTTGAAAATAATTTCTTTTAATAATTCAAATTACTCAGTTATTAATAATTTTTACTTGAAAAATTTCATCATACCTACTAGTATTTAAAAATTTCAAAAATACACTAAGTAAATCAAATGGGGAAAATGAGTGTTAGGTAATAAATTATAGAAATAAAGTTTTTCTAATGAAGTTTAAAAAATTAAATAAAGAAATTATATATTCATTTGTTATTCCAATACTGGTAAAGATCCAAAACTGCCCGAAAGTTATCGACCCATAGCTCTTCTTAGTGTATGTTATAAGCTGCTCGAGAGGTTGATATACAACAGAATCCTCCCTGTTCTCGATTCCAGCATCCCCGTCGAACAAGCTATGTTTAGACCTGGGCGCAACTGTTGTGACCAGGTTCTAGCTCTTACTTCTTTCATCGAGAATGGGTTTGAGCGAAGACTGAAAACCTCCGTTGCTTTCTTAGATCTTATTGCAGCTTATGACACTGTCTGGAGAAAGGGCTACCTTATTAAATTTTACAACCTGATTCCTTGCCCTTTCCTGTTGCGTCTCCTCAACTCAATGCTCTCCAACAGGATGATTAAAGTAAATTTGGGACGAAAGGAAAGTACTTTTAGGCAACTAAAGGATGGCCTGCCACAGGGGTCAGTGCTCGCTCCACTGCTGTTTAATGTGTATACAGCCGACATACCAGACACTCGCTCCTCAAAGTTCGTTTACGCAGATGATATAGCTCTGGCTTATCAGCACAAGGAATTCCAACTAGCTGAGGAAACACTAACAAATGACCTCACGACCCCCGGTGAATACTTTAAAGCCTGGAAGCTAAATCCAAACCCAACAAAAACCGAGGTTTCTTGCTTCCACTTGAACAATAGAATGGCCCATCAAAAGCTTAAAATTGTATTTGACGGTGTTGAGCTAAATCACAATGAAAACCCACAGTACCTGGGGGTCACTTTAGATAGGTCCCTGACATTCAAAAGCCACCTACAAAAGACAGCAGCCAAGGTGAGAACCAGGACTAACATCGTCCATCACCTTGCTGGCTCCACATGGGGAGCTAACGCACAAGTTCTGCGAACCACTGCTCTGTCCCTAGTTTACTCAACTGCTGAGTACTGTGCCGTGTGGTTGAATAGTGTGCATGTCAGGGATAACGACGTCCAGCTAAACAGGGCTATGAGAGCCATTAGTGGTAGACTCATGGCAACCCCTGTACCCTGGCTCCCGGTGCTGTGTAATATCGCTCCACCTGAAACCAGACGGAGGGATGCACTCATTAGGGAATATACTAAGATCTTATCTGCTCCTCACCTACCCATCCATGATTACCTACCCCAGGACACGGGCAGATTGAGGTCCCGAAGACCACCACTGCGGACAGCATCCCAGTTGATGGACACAAACTTTTCAATCCATACCGACTGGACTTCCTCCTGGGACTCTTTCGAAGGTCGGAATCACTTTTTGATTGCTGACCCAACCTTAGCAGTAAGTGGTATGGATCTTCCTCGGATGCAGTGGACTATTCTCAATCGATTCTGCACTGGAGTAGGAAGATGTAATTATTGGAAATACAAATGGGGAATGACAGACGACCAGTCATGTGGCTGTGGAGCAGAGTTTCAGACTATGACTCACATAGTCAATGAGTGCCCTTTGAGTGCTTTCCCGGAAGGGCTGATGGGCCTTCTTGTACAGGTGAAGCTGGGCTGCAATGGCTTAGCGCCCTGGATTTAGCTTTATAGAGAGATCATTAATGTTTATTTTAGTTTAATTTCAAATGTATTGACGCAGGTGCTTTGCACTGCAGAACATCTTTTATTTATTTTGTTGTTATTATTTTAAGATGGTAGCTGGTTATGACAGCCATACGATGTATATATATTATTCCAATGTTATTAAACCAGTTTATATTTTGGGTGCATAATTATGGCGATATACTACCTTTATAATACCTAACGATAGCAAACCAAGCCTAACTTTCAATCGTAATTTGATCTGATGATTTTGACAACTTACAATGACAGAATCCAACTAAATGACTAAAATACATACCAATAACAATCAGCGATCAAAACTGCTCAGACTTGACGGTATAATAATAAAAAAACAACCATATGTAGAATAACATTAAACAACAATATAATAAACTAACAAAATAAATCTTAACAACATAGAGCTAATACAAATAATAATTATGTTCCATGGTGTGTTCATGAATTGGTTAGTGAGATTAGCAGCCAGATCCAATACTGGCAGAGAAGAAATAAAGCGATAAGCATATCTTGTTTCCAAGTCGCATCATTCGAGGGATGGTGCTGGGTTGAAGATAGTTCCTGCCAGCAAAACCAAACTCAAACAGAGGGTTCGTTTACCCTTCTACTGAACAAAATTAGCTTGTTTTTGGTAGGGTTAACAGACTTTATAACACCAACCAAGGACATAATGGAGGGCTCTCTTCAGTATATGAAGGATTCAACTTAAACAAAAAGCTTCCAACCATCTGCAAAAAGCGGAATAGGATTTCGATGACCTCTTTGATGCAGTTCATAAATATAGGGAATACCTTTAAAGAACATCAGAACCTGCCACAAAAAAGGAGGATATCTGCGAGCCAAACTAGACGGACAGGCTCTGACGTAGTGTGGAAATGTTTCCGTAGCTTTTCGGAGGAGGGCAAGTTGGTGCAGGTGGTTAATCCTGTCTAAATCCTTGTTGAAGTCGATGTAAATTTCATGTATTTGGCTTCTGCAGCCAACCGTGGCTGCTTCACTTGGAACTTAAGAGAAAACAGATTTTTTTAGAGGACCTGCCAACTAAGAATCTATGCTGCTCTTGATGATAACTTGCTTAGATAAAGATTGCAACATGTCAAAAAGAGGATTTTAAACATCTTGCCAATAGCATACTTGATCACAATAGGTCTGCAGTTCGATGCCTCACAGTAGTCGCCAGACCTGAAAATATTAATTGCAAATCCATCTTTGGGGATATCACGGAAACATAATATAGACAGCCTGAGGTTAACCAAAATGTGAAGGACATAGGCTAGTTCACGCTGGAGGACCTTAAGAACTCTTGGAGTGATCTCATCTGGACCACATCTTTTTGTCAAGACTTGGCCAACAAGCTTCTTAACAACTGATTTAAGATAGACTGCACATTCAAAGATGATGAGGGAAGAGTGGATTCTATCCAGTGCCACAAGATGCAGGGGCATACATTTACGAGAAGTATTTGGCGAAGAGTTCGCATATCTCTTGAGGGCGAGAGACTTCTGTGTCTTCATAGAAGACCGATGGAAAACTGAAGAGACGATGGTGTGATAGTAGCAAGTTTTGTGTTCTTTCAAAAACCATAGAAAACTTTGAAGTTCAAAGAGATGATGGAGTTGACATTGCTGACGTAGGTGGTACGACATTCACTGAATTTAGTCTTATAGCGCTGAAGCGCTCACACACATAACAGAAGGTGAGATATTCTCTCACATCAAGAGATTGCTTAAACTTCTTATGAAGTGACTTTTTAAGATAACCAGTTCCTTGAGTTCCTTGAAGAATCACCTAGGCAAGACAGAGTGTCCTAAGCGTTTCCAAAGAGAATTAGGAGAATGAGTTTTTATGCAGTCCCAAAGCTCTCTAGAAAAACTACATGACATTGGTGTTAACAAGGCAACGGTCAAGGCTAATGAGGGCCATATGAAGATCTCGATTTACATAGTTTCACCTACATCTTCCAATATTCCGAACATACACTGGAGGCTCCGAATGGGTGTTAGACGGATAGAGAGTTTTACTAGAGACTATAGGTCAGGATGGTGAGTTTTGCAAGCAAGAAGTGGCTTATCTGCCATATTAAACTATTAGTAGCTCAGGGGTGCCGAATATCAAGTCAAACTAAACAACCCTATCGTTAAGCACGCCAGGCCACTAATCTGTGAGATGTCAAGTTGAGAAGCCAAGTCCAGGAGGTCTTACATAATGTGAAGCTGCAAGGGAGTTGAAAATCGTCTAGTTGAGTATTTATAAGTTGAAATCCTTAGCAATCAACACTGCATCATAGTTTTGACAGGCTGAAATAGATTCAATGAGAGACTAAGCAAAGAGGGAGTAGGTGCAGCATAATGTTACGGGGAAATGTAGGCAGTGCTGATCAGTATCTTCATAAAAGACTGAGCTTGACCACCACACTCAGGGTGTCTTTTGATAGATCAGGTTGCAGCACCTTAATACGTAAATTAATGAGGATTGTTTATTATTGTATAATTTATGATCTTCCACTTCCTTGGTAAACGCTTTAGACCGTGTCAGTAAACCGTGTATTCAAGTTTAAATACCACTTTAAAATAAGCCTCTAGACAATATTTATTAAATATCAACTTAATTACCCAAGACATGCACTTTAAACAATCGGAAACGAATTACGCCTATTATTTATTAAAAAGTAGAACAAACCACTATATTGTGTGAAAAACTTTCTTAGGAGGAAAGCATTTAATGAAACCTGGATTACATTAATGAATAGTTAGTTGTGAGTGGAAAGATGTAGCTGGTAATACATCATTGTAATGAGGTAGGATATAAGGTCAAGTGGGTGCTCTGGGCTGGGCGCGAGGTACCCTACCCCTCCCCATCCCTTCACCCTCCTACCTTTTACCGACTTCGCCAGGCCGAATAACATTTCCCCTCCTTTTTTTAAGTGGAATTCAATAAATACTCATTTTAACTAGGTATCATATAACTAGAGGGTCTAGCAAAAATTTAAGCCATTAAATTTTTTGCATTGAGTTTTTTTATAAAATACATAGCAAACTTATGACCATGAAAGATTTTACTAATATTCAGTGGTTTTACTTAATACCATATTGTATGAATATGGTTACAATTTACAATAATTTATTTACACTTATAATATTTACACTTAGAATACCTGTGTTAATATTTCAATTTTAAAAGTAAACTTTAAAGTAAAGCAATTAAAAAAATGTATTAGTACGTTTCAATTTACATAAGTTAGCCTCATCTGCCTTTTTGTTTAAACTCTAATGTTCTATAGATTTTCATTTGAATTCAATTAAAGCATGTAAATATCATAAGATAGATGATATAAGTATTACGTTCATGATAAAATAATTCACCCCATTCTTAAGACTGTACAAATTACTAGAGTAATGGGAAATAATTTTTAATTCATTTTAAAAATCCACCCCTCGCCCTCGCCCCTAAACAGGGGTTACTGGAGAGGCTCTGTTTGTTTTTATTTATTTTTTAGTGAACAACTTTTGTCAAGTAGCGTATAATTTTTTAACTTTTAAAAGAACACCAATGGCGAAACTGGACTTCAAATGGATAATCCGTTCTAAAATGACAGCCGACTAAGCCATGAATCAAAATAGTATTGAAGCAATTAAAAAAAGAAAAATCAATAACTACCCTCATATTGAACCATTCAAGGTTGGGTTTAAACTTAAAAATTATGCACACAAGAAGAGAATAAAATTATTTTTTAATGTCTCCCGTTAATATATAGTCCTGAAGAATATATTAGGCCTATAGATGGGTATAAATCACTTTAAAGGCCAATATATTCTGAGAAGGTTAAGAGGAACCCGACTTCAACGGGTTAAATATGACAAAAGTTATTGAATTTTTTATTTTGATTATATAATTAGATTCCAAAATTTTATATGCTGCCATTTGTAGAAGGTTGATCCATTTTATTAATTTGTGTCTTGTTTAATATTTTAATATGCGTCACCGTAATGGGGCCATATGTGGCATTTGTTTTATTTTGGAAAGCGACTTTTGAAATTATATGCTACTAGCTGTGTACCCGTTCTTCACACGGGGTGTGTGCAGTTTCTTAAACGAATTATATAAATGCTTTCACAAATTCAATATATCAGCTTCAGTTGGTTTATTCCAACGTATCAATTTTCATGCTTAATACCTCCTAGGAACATTTGTCAAAATATTTTTATATCCATTTCTCATTTGGGTTAGAAGTTCTTTCTATTGAGTTTTTGTTGCAGTTTGGTTAAACATTTATATTAGTATAGTGATTTACTTTATATTTCTCTATGTATACCGTACCATTAGTCATAGACGAAGAATGTATAAGATGAGTTTAAGAAAACTCAGGCATGTCAAAAATATAATGGATTCTTATAAAATCTAATATTGAATGCTTGATTGAATGTGAGGATAGCTATACCAAATCCCTTGTACCTAACCCCTGCATTTCTTGTTCTACCCATGAAAGATATGTACAGACATGTACAACGTTTAATCCAAATTCAAAATTATTTAAAATTTAAAAACCCAAACCAAGTAAAACAACACAACACCTGTCAGTAATGTATAGGCAACACACCAGTGTACACATTTTAAAGAAGATATTAGGTCTACTTAATTTATTTGTTGTCTTTAGATTTACCTTCTTACCTAAAACCCCATGTATTGCCAACGTATACAAAACCAAATAAATAGGGACATCCCACGTTAAAAATGTTTGCCGAAAAACTGAGGAAAATAAATAGCTGATGCTAGGATTACTTCTCCTTATTGCCACTGGAAGTGCTCTTTTTACCTTCTAAATGTCAAAATAAGCACATTTGTTTGTTTGCACAAAATTATTTGTTTACAAAAAATAAAAACAATAACAAACTTCTGCAAAATTGCTCTAACCATCTGATTCCATTCAACCAATCAGCATGATCGTTGAATAAAAATTACAGTGGTACTATCAATGTTTTGTGAGCGGCTTTCTCACTTCTTTATAAGAACCCTACTCATTTAGTTATTTTACATTAGTATTGCCCCGTCTATACCCAAACTACTTGAAAGATTGAGTTTTAATAAACCTCGTTGGTTTTAACTACATATTGTGTTTTATGAAATACGCCTCTTTTTGTCAGAATGTGCAATGAAAGATAAATTGGGAACTAAAATTAGTTTGCAATGATAATAAAAATATTTGAAAATTTAAGGAACAAAACTCTTTCTGTAACAATATGCATAAATTATTTTAATATTCAGATCTAGAACCAAGAATTAGTTGACTTTACTCACTGTATTGAGGCTAGCGAAAAGTTAAAGGATTACCTATGAAGGGGTATGTATTTAACATTTTAAGTGTTGCCATCTGTGGTGAAAATGACAAACTGTCTAATCCAGCTGATTAAAAAGAATAGATAAAAAAGGTAAAATTAAATATTCCCATCAGATTGACATTGAATATTTATTTTATTGCCTTTAGACCCTTTTTGATAAAAGTTGCTTTAGAGCAGATAAAATTGTTCTAATTGTACCATTTAACGGTAGTAAAAATTGTTCATATCATTTACTAAAGTGTTTGTCATGTGTAAAGAGATTAAAGATTGGTATTTTAGCACAACTTGCCTACTTTAAAGTACTATGGGGCAAAGGCCTAAGGTCGCAAGAGTTGCTATGAACCTTCACACCGCTCTAGTCTATGACAGAAAAAAATTTAGACCATCAGGTAAAGGCGTAAAATAACCAACAATTTCAAGATTTTAAGCAATTTAAAACACCACTTTTTTGCTCGATGTATTGTTAATTTATTCTTTAAAATATAGGTTGGTCTGTTTTCATAATAATTGCTTTTGTAATGACCATAATTGTTTTATTGTTACTTTTATTATGAATTATTAATTTTATTTGGAGTGTAGAGTTCGAGTTGTAGACAAAAACATACAGTGTACATTAAAATCAAATACAACAACGATTGCCTTCCATAAGTTAATTAGTATTTTTAGAAAGGGTTCTTTAATGGAGCCTAAATATTTTATAAGCTATATCTACTACAAATTACCTGTGTATGGTAGGTTTTTAAAATGAGCTTTTAAGTGGAGATACAGGATCCTGTTGAAAATAACATGGGGGATTTCGAGTGTCTGTTTTACGTTATTTTTTCTCATCGGCTTCTTGCAGATAGAAATTAGTACGTCAGAATACAACTGCCACTGTACTCGAGTGCTATAATACTAAACTTAATAGCAATTGTGAATAAGCATCACACTGACACCTAATTAACTTTTGAGTTAGAAGTATTTATACTGTAGTATTAAGCAAAGTATAATGCTACATAAAAAGTATTGCATATATTGTATACTATATATATATATAAATCGTATGGCTCATTTAGCCAGCCACCAAGGTTTAAGAATAAGAAAATAAATTCTGCTGTGCATGTGTAAGAAACAAACCACAAAAAAAAAATAGATCTCTCTTTATAGAGCTAAATCCAGGGCACCAAGCCATTGCAGTCCAGCTTCACTTGAGCTATGCAGAACGGTCAATCCTTCGGGGAAAGCACTCAGTGGGCACTCTGCGACTATGTGCTCCATAGTTCGATACTCTGCTCCGCAGTCGCGTGACAGGTCTTGTGTGATTCCCCATTTGTAATTCCAATAATTACATCTTCCCACTCCAGTGCGGAAACGATTGGGTATAGTCCACTGCTTCCAAGGAAGATTCATTAAACCTACCGCTACGGTGGGGTCAGCTATGAAGAAGTGGTTCCGACCTTGAAAAGCGTCCCAGGAGGAAGTCCAGTTTGTAAGGAGGGTGAAGTTTGTGTCCATCAACTGGGAGGCTGTATGTAGAGGTGGTTTTCGGGACCTCAATCGGACCGCATTCTGGGGTAGGTAATCATGGATGGGCAGCTGTAGAGCAAATAAGATCTTAGTGTATTCCCTAATAAGTGAAACACTTCGTCTTATTTCAGGAGCAGCGATGTTACACAGCACCGGTAGCCAAGGTACAGGGGTTGCCATGAGTGTACCACTAATGGCTCTCATGGTCCTGTTTAGCTGGACGTCAATTTCTCTAACATGCACACTATTAAACCACACGAAAGCGCAGTACTCAGAAGTTGGATATACCAATGGCAGAGCAGTGGTTCGCAGAACTTGTGCGTTAGCTCCCCATGTGGAGCCAGCAAGGTGATGGACAATGAGGGGGGATGTTGTTCGCGTCCGCAGCATTCCATTAAAGCTGGACGTACTCCCCGAGTGGTGCTAAACGAACAACAATAACTTTGACAGCTGAACTATCAAGCACAGTAATCCCTCAGCTATGCCAGCTGCCGGACAAAATATTGTATACTAAATATATAATTTCAAACTTCAACATTTAAGACAATTAAATAATTTCAGGTTATACGTTTTTGAAAGTATGCTGTTAGAATACGCTTATAAAAGCTCTTTTCAATAACGCCTTAGCTTTATATGTGCACATTATATAACGTTAGAAATAAAATAATATTAATGTTATATTGAATTTGAAATTTGAGTGCTACAACACCTTCCTAAACCTTAAGTCAATGTAAGAAAGTTGTAAACATATTAAAATCGGCAGTTTCATATTATTAGCCTATTTCGCAGATAGTTTATTTTATATGGTTTTAAGATTTGTCATGTATTTTCTTTGTATTTAATTCCACTACATTGACAAATATTAATACACTTTTATGTGTTTTTAACAGTGCAGCCTACACAGTGCAAACAATAGTCAAGTTTCTCTATCCACAAGTATACTACAGTGCACTTTTTCTACTTTAATGATGAGGGGTTTTCACGTATGACAATAAAACAAAATTGCCTGACACGTGAACACGGCCGGGTGAGCCACTTCGTTTATCCGAGATCAATAAAGCAACAGAGCGGTTCCGCACAGCTGTAGGTGGGAGGGGAAGAGTGGTTGGGCGGAGGGGGGGGGGGGTACTTGTCGTCAGTCAGCGGTTCCCACAGATAAATAAAATTAATAGGATCTACACATGGATAATGTACGAGTCAGATAAGTAAAATTACGAAGTTTTGCTGGATAAAAGAAAAAAACAAATTGTAATTATATTTGCTATGTGTATAGGTACAAAATTACTTTACCGTCAAATGCACCTTCAATTTTAAACTGACTAAATGCTATAACAACGCTCTGCAGCTGTTAGGTATGGTTGTGTTAGTGCCAATGCGTGCTGTAGGTCCAGGTCACAATAAGGTAGGTCATTGCTTCAGGCAACGTTTTTCTGCGAGTTAGTTACTTTATCACCGGGCCAGGCGACCTGTCCATTGTTGGCTGTCCCGGCTCTGTTCGTCCTTTAGTGCCATTGTCGCTCGAGTACTTTACGAACAATTATGAGGAATCGCATATTGATATGGGCAATAACATGAATCGAGGTTGTGTTTTTGTGCAAACCAAAGGACTGATTGCAGTAGCAAACCCTCTCAAGAGTTGGGTGGTGACTTGAACCGAAGAAGAGGTTGTGTGTTTGTACAAGACAACGTTTTGATTGCTGTAGCAAACCCACTTAAAATTTGGATGTTGACCTGAACCGAGGAAGAGGTTGTGTTGCTGCCGTAGCAAAACTTCTCAAGAGTTGAGGAACTGAACCAAGGAAGAGGTTGTGATTTTGTGCAAGCCAAAGGACTGATTGTGGTAGCAACCCCTCTCAAGAAATGGGTGGTGACCTGAACCGAAGAAGAGGTTGAGTGTTTGTACAAGCCAATGGACTGATTCCCATAGCAAACTTACACAAGAGTTGGGTGGTGACCTGAACCGAGGAAGAGGTTGTGTGTTTGTGCAAGCCAAAAGACTGATTGCGGTAGCAAACCCTCTTATGAGTTGAGTGGTGACCTGAAGCGAGCAAGAGGTTGTGTGTTTGTGCAAGACAACGGACTGATTGCAGTAGCAAACCCTCTCAAGAGTTGGGTGGTGACTTGAACCGAAGAAGAGGTTGTGTGTTTGTACAAGACAACGTTTTGATTGCTGTAGCAAACCCACTTAAAATTTGGATGTTGACCTGAACCGAGGAAGAGGTTGTGTTGCTGCCGTAGCAAAACTTCTCAAGAGTTGAGGAACTGAACCAAGGAAGAGGTTGTGATTTTGTGCAAGCCAAAGGACTGATTGTGGTAGCAACCCCTCTCAAGAAATGGGGTGTGACCTGAACCGAAGAAGAGGTTGAGTGTTTGTACAAGCCAATGGACTGATTCCCATAGCAAACTTACACAAGAGTTGGGTGGTGACCTGAACCGAGGAAGAGGTTGTGTGTTTGTGCAAGACAAAGGACTGATTGCAGTAGCAAACCCTCTCAAGAGTTGGGTGGTGACTTGAACCGAAGAAGAGGTTGTGTGTTTGTACAAGACAACGTTTTGATTGCTGTAGCAAACCCACTTAAAATTTGGATGTTGACCTGAACCGAGGAAGAGGTTGTGTTGCTGCCGTAGCAAAACTTCTCAAGAGTTGAGGAACTGAACCAAGGAAGAGGTTGTGATTTTGTGCAAGCCAAAGGACTGATTGTGGTAGCAACCCCTCTCAAGAAATGGGTGGTGACCTGAACCGAAGAAGAGGTTGAGTGTTTGTACAAGCCAATGGACTGATTCCCATAGCAAACTTACACAAGAGTTGGGTGGTGACCTGAACCGAGGAAGAGGTTGTGTGTTTGTGCAAGCCAAAAGACTGATTGCGGTAGCAAACCCTCTTATGAGTTGAGTGGTGACCTGAAGCGAGCAAGAGGTTGTGTGTTTGTGCAAGACAACGGACTGATTACGTTAGCGAACCCTATCAAGAGTTGGGTTAGTCACTTAATAGAGCGATTATTTTGACTGCACAGTCAAGTGGCCGTTGCGGGAATTACCTAAATATGGCTCGCAATGTTACGTTAGCATTCCGAAGGCGAGATACAATATCCAGTATTTGTCCTGGAACACTGTAGTCAAAGAAACGCAGCTGCACCAGAGAGATAAAAGATTCAGGTAGATGAAGGAGGTAGGTGAAGGAGGAGATTTGAAAGTGGAAGGTAGGTCTAGGCTTGACTTTGTTGACTTCATTCGCAGCCTGCCCGCCCGGCAGATTCAACGGCTGCCGCTTGAGGCTGTCAGTACGATGACTAAAACTCTCTCGGGCCAAAAATCCTCGTGCAGTGCTTTTAAGTTCTCATTTAGTGCCTTTATTTAAAGTTTTATAGAAATGAGTGAGATTTTAAATAAAAGATAAAGACTTAAGTTTTTGGACTTTTCATATTTTAAATCTTTTTAAATCTATAATGGATTGATGAAATATATAGCTTAATATAAATTTAAAAATATAATAAAAATTAAACACAAATCCATTAAATAGCTGTTTACTTCAAAACCATTTAGTTATTTTTTAATTTTTTATTTTTAATCGTGTATATTTAAGCCTGTCAAAAATCGATTATTACAATCAAAACAAATAATATACTATGTAATACAAATCAGGGTGTCTACTGAATTTAAAACTAAAAACTCCTGGTTAATTTCCGTACATTTACGGATATTTACAAATTATTTAAAGACATTCATATTGAGTATGCTTACCAAAATAGTTTTAAATATATTGTTAAATAAGGTTTTTGTTTGACTTAAAACTGTTAACGAAAAAACAACAAACTAATACAAAAAATAATGCTCTGAATATTCATGTTATTCTTGCAGTGTATCAAGCCAAAGAATACTAGCACAAAATACTCACAAGTACCGTAATCAGGTAACATAATGTAAGCTTGAACAATAGGATGGTTACATGAGCTAAATAGAACAGCTGACTTTTCATCTCTAGGGGTTGGAAAAAATAGTTATTTGTGCTTCTAGGATCTGAAATACACCTTTTCTCCCTGAATGAAAACTGTTGTCGCCCTCGGCTTCGTTTTCGGACGACAATTTCCCTGAGGGAGGACAAGTACGTAAATTGCTAGATGCACACAACATTTTACATTATTTTTTATTTATATATTTTTTATATATAAATAAAAAGTTAGTAGTTACATTTTATATATTTTTTATTTATTTGGTCATTGTTATCGTTTATTGTTATTGTTTATTGTTATTCTATCGTAAATGTATATTTTTTGTTATTATTGATCTTTCATTTATTATTTATTAGCAAAATATACAGATGTTACGGTTGGCTGAATCACAAGTATGTATCGCGATGCTAGACTTAGTTAAAGTGTTTTTATTATCAATTGTTGTTATCTTTCATTTCACTGGCCACACTACTGGACAAAGTGACCAGTTTATCTCTCATTATGTTTTGTACCTCTTTGCATGTATTTTTGTATGAGTGATAAATTCATTTATTCATTTTTCCTCCACCTACACAAATAACATTTAGGCCTATAACAATAGGCCTACCGTAAATAATTTAACTTTACCTTCATATGGTCCCTTGCTCTGTCAAGGTGGATCAGTCACATCAACATAAAAAAAAACACAAAAAGTAGGTTATATCATTTTAAAGAACACACAAAAAATAGAATTTAAGCCGAGTCAAAATTCTTACACTTAGGTTTTGGACTTCTTAGGTTAATAGGTTAATAGTTCTTAGGTTAAAATTTAAAGACTTAGGCATGTTTGAATCCGTAAAAAAATATACTGGAGTTATTTTTAGGAGAACGCCAACGAAAGGATCAGTTTTCGTTATTTGGCTTAGTCGACATCTGACAGGATACCACCCAGTATTACGATAATTCTCCGCCACGCTCTTCCCAACGCCGACATTTCTTCGATTTGTTGACCTCTTAAGGAGTTTACTTTTTTCTTCCAATACGCCTTTTAAACTGTATTAATTAAATACTTTAAAATTTAGTTATTATTTGTAATTTATTTTATTTGACACCTCTTCAAACTTATTAAAATGAAACATAACCTGACTCTATTTGAAGAATAACGATACCTGAGTATATTTTAATTTGTTGAATACGTTAGTATATTTTTAAGATCGTGTATAGTTTCTTATAAAACAATTTGGAGAGGCACGATCCCTGACGTCACCTTTGCGTCTGAGTCGCTCCTTCCAAAGATCTCTGGCTGGAGGGTTGTAGAGGACTACACGGGTAGCGACCACCAATACATCGTGTTTGACCTGCATGATCAGGCAAATCGTCGAGTTTCCGCATCTCGGGAAGGGCCACGCCGGTGGAACACCAACAAACTGGACGTTGTCAAGTTCACCGAAGTCATCTCTCGGGGAGCGCAGGGGAATCCTGGTGAGGCTGGAGCCGAGGCACTAGTAACATCCACGATGGAACTTATCGTCTCTGCCTGCGACCAGTCTATGCCGCGAAGGAAACCCCGACGCGACAAACAACCCGTTTACTGGTGGACTGAAGAGATTGCGGAACTCAGAAGAACATGTTTAAGAACTAGACGAGCCGCCACTAGAGCGAGAATTCCCGCAGACGGAGTTCGTAAGTCGGAGGCCTATAAAGCTGCGAGAAAATCTCTCCGCCAGGCGATCAACAGGAGCAAGGCGAATAGCTGGAGGAGACTTCGTGACGACGTTGATTCCGACCCGTGGGGCCTGGGTTACAAACTTGTAACACAGAAACTCGGCGCCCGCTCTCCACCTTCCATCATGGAGGGCGCCACCATGGGGAGGATCGTCGCTGCTTTGTTTCCTGAACATCCACAGCGACCGCCGGTTGACTTCGGACGGGTAGAGGACGTTCCACTTTTCACTTTCGAGGAGGTGGAAACCTCCGTTCTCTCCCTGAAGAGCAACAAGGCTCCTGGCCCGGATGGGATTCCCAGTGAGGCTTTAAAGAAAGTATTTTCAATCAACGCTGACTTGTTGTTGAGAATGTACAATGCCTGTTTGGTAGAAGGGGTGTTTCCGGCTCCCTGGAAAACAGCCAGGCTTGTACTGATCAGCAAGGGCAAAGGTGATCCCGAGCTGCCGTCGTCCCACAGGCCTCTCTGCATGTTGGACACGGCTGGGAAGCTGTTCGAGAAGCTGATCCGTTCCCGCCTGACTTCTGCCGTGGAAGCTGCCGGGGACTTATGCCCCCATCAGTACGGCTTCAGAAAGGGACGGTCAACGATCGACGCTGTCACCGAAGTTCAGAGAGCTGTGGAGAGAGCCGAGAGCCACAACCATTTCTCCCGCCGAGTAGTGCTTCTTGTTACGCTTGATGTCAAGAATGCCTTCAACTCGGCGAGGTGGGTCGATATGTTGGATGCGCTTCGCAACACCTTTCGTATTCCTGCATATCTGTTGCGGCTCATCGAGGATTATCTACGCTCTCGAAGCCTGATTTATGACACGAGGGACGGAACGCGGACGATGGAAGTCACTTCTGGTGCCGCACAAGGTTCAATACTCGGCCCGGATCTCTGGAACGTTGCCTATGACAGCCTCCTGAGGTCCGAGATGCCTGAGGAAACCACTTTGGTTGGGTACGCCGATAACGTCGCAGCTCTCATTGCTGCACGCAACGTTGAGCTGGCCCAACTGAAGTTGAACCGAGTTATGCGGGTGGTCAACAACTGGATGTCCGATCACGGTCTCTCACTTGCTCTCAGTAAGACGGAGATCGTGATTCTTACGAAGAAGAGGATCGACACCGTCGTCCCGTTTCGAGTGGGAAGGGAGGTGGTCACATCAACTCGTGCCGACAAATACCTCGGGGTTATTGTGGACATCAAGTTAAGCTGGAGGGATCAGATCTTCCGTACGGCGGACAAGGCCGCTAAGGTAGTGACTTACCTTAGTAGGCTGATGGCCAATGTCGGGGGTCCCCGATCCAGCAGAAGACGTCTGTTGATGTCCGCGGTCCAGTCCGTGCTTCTTTACGGGGCAGAGGTGTGGGTAGGCGCTCTAGATAAGGAGTGCTACAGGTTGCGACTCGCCCGGGTTCAGCGTCAAGCTGCGCTCCGGGTGTGTTCCACCTACCGGACAGTGTCCGAGCCTGCCGTCATGGTGGTCGCCGGAGTCATCCCTGTCAAGCTCTTGGCAGGGGAGAGGAAAGCGATTTATCAGAGACAAGGCGAGATCGGCAAGGACACGGCAAGAACAGAAGAGCGCTCCCGAACCTTCCAGCAGGGGCAACACAGCTGGGAGCACGACACCCGAGGACGATGGACTGCGCGACTTATCACGCAGGTCCAACCATGGGTGGAACGGCGGCAAGGGGAGGTGGACTACTACCTGACCCAATTTTTGACAGGTCACGGCTATTTTCGGTCGTACCTGAACCGGATGGGAAAGACCGGTTCACCGGACTGCATTTATTGCCCGGGTGTTCCCGACGATGCGGAACACACATTCTTCCGCTGTCCCCGTTGGGAAGGGCCCCGCCTGGAGGCCACACAAATCTTTGGTGCATTTTCGGTGGACTCGGTCTGCCAAAAGATTTTGGAGGATGAGGGCAACTGGGATTGTTTGTCACAGTTCGTCCGGTTCATCCTCCTGGAAAAGAAAACCGATCTGGACCGCGAAGTGGCGCAGATCCCTTGATGGAGCGGCTGGATAAGGAGCGAGCCCCACGGGCGTAAGCCAAATTTAGGCCTAGCCTGACGTAATGTGACAAACAATTCCAGGTTAGATTCCTAAAGAGTAGAGGAGGTTTTTCAGTGGGTAAACCCGTTTTTAGGGGAGCCCCACACTACAGGCTGGCCACCTGTGTGCGTAATGTATTTTTCCGCCTCTCCCTAAAAAAAAAAAAAAAAAAAAAAAAAAAAAAAAAAAAAAAAAAAAAAAAAAATTATGTTGAAGTGCAACCGAATGCAACTAGCAATAACCGCCTGAAATTGAATGACATGAGCTAAATTTCCTAAAATGTAAGTACATTTCAAGAAAATTTCACATAAAAAGTAGTTTTAGTACAATTCCCGGTTTTCAGGATTTCATGGACAGTAGAAATCCCTTAAATCGTTTATTTATATTTTTAGGGCTTGGGAGTATTTATAATATCACACGCTTCTAATGCATAAAATTTCATTTCGCAAAAGACAATATTTGTGTAAGGGAATAAGCTTTCATAGATGGACGAAGATGTCTATTTATCTTCTTTGACTCTGTCTTCTCTGGAGAAACGTATACTGTCCTACCTAACACATAATTTTATTTCGGCTCAAAAGTATAGAATAGTTTCTCTCACACTACTAAGGCAATTTATTAAATCTAAACACAAAAACTATAAGTCATCTTTATTCTTTCTTTTAGGATTTAATGTGAGTTGAGAATAATTAACTCTTGAAGACAGACATAGTATAGTACAATCTTTTGCAAGTCGTTAGAAAATAAGATCTTTAACTTCATTCATTTTGGATCTCAAATATAATAGATATACCACTTTGCTTCACATACAATTTGTGTTTTCATTGTATTGACCGGCAATTTTGAGCCAAAATAAAGTTAAATAAAGTAAAATTTAAAGACTTAGGCATGTTTGAATCCGTAAAAAAATATACTGGAGTTATTTTTAGGAGAACGCCAACGAAAGGATCAGTTTTCGTTATTTGGCTTAGTCGACATCTGACAGGATTCCACCCAGTATTACGATAATTCTCCGCCACGCTCTTCCCAACGCCGACATTTCTTCGATTTGTTGACCTCTTAAGGAGTTTACTTTTTTCTTCCAATACGCCTTTTAAACTGTATTAATTAAATACTTTAAAATTTAGTTATTATTTGTAATTTATTTTATTTGACACCTCTGAAAACTTATTTCAACTTATTTCACTTATTTCAAACTTATTAAAATGAAACATAACCTGACTCTATTTAAAGAATAACGATACCTGAGTATATTTTAATTTGGTGAATACGTTAGTATATTTTTAAGATCGTGTATAGTTTCTTATAAAACAATTTGGAGAGGCACGATCCCTGACGTCACCTTTGCGTCTGAGTCGCTCCTTCCAAAGATCTCTGGCTGGAGGGTTGTAGAGGACTACACGGGTAGCGACCACCAATACATCGTGTTTGACCTGCATGATCAGGCAAATCGTCGAGTTTCCGCATCTCGGGAAGGGCCACGCCGGTGGAACACCAACAAACTGGACGTGGTCAAGTTCACCGAAGTCATCTCTCGGGGAGCGCAGGGGAATCCTGGTGAGGCTGGAGCCGAGGCACTAGTAACATCCACGATGGAACTTATCGTCTCTGCCTGCGACCAGTCTATGCCGCGAAGGAAACCCCGACGCGACAAACAACCCGTTTACTGGTGGACTGAAGAGATTGCGGAACTCAGAAGAACATGTTTAAGAACTAGACGAGCCGCCACTAGAGCGAGAATTCCCGCAGACAGAGTTCGTAAGTCGGAGGCCTATAAAGCTGCGAGAAAATCTCTCCGCCAGGCGATCAACAGGAGCAAGGCGAATAGCTGGAGGAGACTTCGTGACGACGTTGATTCCGACCCGTGGGGCCTGGGTTACAAACTTGTAACACAGAAACTCGGCGCCCGCTCTCCACCTTCCATCATGGAGGGCGCCACCATGGGGAGGATCGTCGCTGCTTTGTTTCCTGAACATCCACAGCGACCGCCGGTTGACTTCGGACGGGTAGAGGACGTTCCACTTTTCACTTTCGAGGAGGTGGAAACCTCCGTTCTCTCCCTGAAGAGCAACAAGGCTCCTGGCCCGGATGGGATTCCCAGTGAGGCTTTAAAGAAAGTATTTTCAATCAACGCTGACTTGTTGTTGAGAATGTACAATGCCTGTTTGGTAGAAGGGGTGTTTCCGGCTCCCTGGAAAACAGCCAGGCTTGTACTGATCAGCAAGGGCAAAGGTGATCCCGAGCTGCCGTCGTCCCACAGGCCTCTCTGCATGTTGGACACGGCTGGGAAGCTGTTCGAGAAGCTGATCCGTTCCCGCCTGACCTCTGCCGTGGAAGCTGCCGGGGACTTATGCCCCCGTCAGTACGGCTTCAGAAAGGGACGGTCAACGATCGACGCTGTCACCGAAGTTCAGAGAGCTGTGGAGAGAGCCGAGAGCCACAACCATTTCTCCCGCCGAGTAGTGCTTCTTGTTACGCTTGATGTCAAGAATGCCTTCAACTCGGCGAGGTGGGTCGATATGTTGGATGCGCTTCGCAACACCTTTCGTATTCCTGCATATCTGTTGCGGCTCATCGAGGATTATCTACGCTCTCGAAGCCTGATTTATGACACGAGGGACGGAACGCGGACGATGGAAGTCACTTCTGGTGCCGCACAAGGTTCAATACTCGGCCCGGATCTCTGGAACGTTGCCTATGACAGCCTCCTGAGGTCCGAGATGCCTGAGGAAACCACTTTGGTTGGGTACGCCGATAACGTCACAGCTCTCATTGCTGCACGCAACGTTGAGCTGGCCCAACTGAAGTTGAACCGAGTTATGCGGGTGGTCAACAAATGGATGTCCGATCACGGTCTCTCACTTGCTCTCAGTAAGACGGAGATCGTGGTTCTTACGAAGAAGAGGATCGACACCGTCGTCCCGTTTCGAGTGGGAAGGGAGGTGGTCACATCAACTCGTGCCGACAAATACCTCGGGGTTATTGTGGACATCAAGAGTAGTGAAGAAAGCACAACTTTACCTCAGTTTTGGCATGATTTTATAGGGGGATTTCCTATAGGGAATTTTTTTGGACACAGATTTAAAATTTTGATTCCGAGATTTGATATGTGCTAATGTTTATGTATAGTTATATTATATATTTATATATTTGTGTATAGGTTTTCGACATTTAACATGGGGTTACTTTTTAGGAATTTTCTTGGACAGGAAAAATTCTTTTGATTCTAAGGCTTTTTCTTGTAAACTAAGCATTCTAGAGGAAAATGTCAAGAATAAAAATATTAAATTTGACTCTTTATCTACAACTTTCCCGCTGACAAAACTTGCCTGACCAATAAATAAAAAATTTCCTCACAGACTAACTTTTTTAAAAAAAGTTAAAAAATCAAGTCAAAATCAATTTTTATATTTTTATTTATTATTTATGCTATGTTAATATTAAAATTAAAGTAAATATTTTATGCCGTAATGGACACCATATAGTCTAGTATAATACCTGAAAATATTATAATTTTACTTCAACTCTAACTATATTTATTTATGGTGTTAATGAAATGTGGCACTAAATCTTGCACTGGCCGCCTGTACACTGCGCTAGTCCCATGTGCCTCTTCCAGTTGACTGTTGTATGCCTATGTATAGTAATATGCTTAGTGATATGGTTATTAAAGTTATAATTTTGTTGTACTGTCTATTGATTAAGTAGTATAATAGTGTTATGGGTATGTTTAAAATTTTGTTTAATTGTTTATTGCCTAAGAAGTATATTATTGGGTATGGCAATGGTATTATATTGTGTATGGCTATCCTTTGATATGTTTAAAGTTATGTTTAATTGTCTATATTGGTGTTGTTCTATGTATTGCTTATGTAATAGATAGTTATAAAAATCTTGTTTGATGATTTATTTTGATTTTCCTTTACTGTGGATATTGTTTGAAGCATTTCCTATAAATTGTAATGTTTTGTTTGTATATGTCAAGTGATAGAGATGTAGGGGTTTGCCTGGGATTTAATAATTGTGTTGTGGTTGTTCTATTTAATGTTTATAATAATACTTTGAGTTAGCTTACTACCTTTGATAAATGATTAAATATTGAGTTATTGGTGTAGTTAATATATTTTTTCAGTTTCTTTATATTTGAGTATGTTGTTTTACTTGTTAAGGAAAATTTGAGTTATTGTTACCCTTCTCATGTTTTATAAATGTTTAATATAAGTGACTGTGTGTTATCAGTGTTAAATATTTGTTTATAATAGTTATTTTACCTAACTAATGTATTATTAATAGGTGTTATATGTTAAATGTATGATTACAAGAGTTACTATTTAGTTAATTTGTATTATTTTACTGTTATTTATACCATATACTGCTTATAAGTAAAATACAAGGGTGATAATGACTAATTTACATATGCTATTAGGGTTAAATGTATGAAATTAAATGTATGCTTGAAATGGCATTTCACTAGTTGTATTTAAATTGTTTTTCTGATTGTTAGTTAAACTTATTATGTGGCATAGTTATTGTAGTTGTTGCTCTAGGTTTATAATTAACTATTTAGGGTTTTATTTTAACTTTAACTTGCAAAATGCTTATTATAGGTTTCTATGTTTTTTAAATGTGTACTTTTTGTGTTATTAGTTTTAAATATTTGGTTATGTGGGTGTAATAAGTACTGCTTATTGGCTATGTAATTTCACTGGTTATTTGTATATTATATATGTTTAATTGCCTTATTAGGTTTGTTGTGGGAGTTATTTATTATAGTTGTTGTACTTGTTCTATGTTTTTGTTGTAAATAATTATGAATTTATGTTTATTAGGCATGAGTTTTAGTAATATTTTACTTGTTAGAGGTTTATAATTATATATTTTAAATATTTAAAAAGTTTAGTATTAAATTTTAGTTGATATTTTACAATATAGTTAGCAAATATATTGTTTATGACAAAATTGTTTGAGCAGTAAAGCATATTCTGGACAATTGAGAGTATTACTAATCTTTAACTAAGTTGTTCTTCTATGACATGTGTTAGTACTTGTGTATAAGATAGTTGATTATGTTATTTGGGAATTATATTTGTTTTATTTTACTTTGTACAGAGTTTGTCAGTGTATAATGATGGTCTATTGTAGATTATCATGACTATATGTGTGCTTGTTGTTACTTTGCCATAAAGTTACTTTGCCTTGTTACTGAAATTGCTTATAGTGGTGTTTAGTTATACAAATTAACTAGGTGTTAATTATGCACATGGTCTTGGTATTTTTATTGTGTATGTTGTTGGTAATAAATATGTAGTTGGTTGACTTGTCTTATATATTGGCTTGTAATAAAAGATCTGTTATTTACTGAAAATGTTTATATTGTCCTATATGTTAAATATTTAACTTGTGTTATTATTGTTAAATATTTGGTTGTTATTGTATTAATTATACTGGTTATTGACTATGATTTGTATCCAATTGAGGTGAATATTTACACATCTTATGTTTTGATATTTTTTGTTTTAGTTAGTTAGGTTAAATATTAAGTTATTCTATTTGTTTGGTTTATATTAAAATAAATGGTGATTTACTAATTATGTTTGTTACATTATAGAGTATTGGGAGGTATGTGCTAAATATTGTACTGGCTGAGTTATTGACTTTTATTAATGTTATTGGTTATTGATTTGACTGTGTGTTGTTTGTAGTGCTAATTAACTATAAAATTTAACTACTTGTGTAAAATGTGCCATGACTTGCTATTTTTACTTGATAAGATAGTTGATGATAATACTAATTTACAGTTATACATACTATTTATAATAGTAGGCCGATATTTTAATGTTATTGAATATAGGATATTAATTTTGCTTATTGTAGATTAAGAAGTTTGCAATTTGAACTAGTTGAGTTATTAAGTTACTGATAATGGTATTTTCCCTACATTTGACTAAATTTTAGTTATATTGTGTCTGTTATAGATTAATATGCCAGTTAAAAATATATGTATTAAGCCTGTGTTTTGCTAAATATCTAGTCATGCCACTGAAATTGGCTATGCAATTTTACTAAATTTTTACATATTAGTGTGCTATGTATTGCTTAATATAAATTAATTTTAAATATAAACTAGTCATTTGACTTTTTGTTGTTAATAGCAATTGTGTTTTGATTTTAGTTTGGGAGTTTGATGATGAATTTTGAAAAAAAGTGATAAAAACTTATTAATTATTTACTGCTAATTTGATATGAAACTTATTAGTATATCTAATATGTAAAAAATAAGCATGTCCAAGTAAATATTTGACTACATTTGGCAATTTTGCTTGCCTTATAGCTTATTATGAAATTTATAGGTTTAAATGTTAAATTAAACATTATTATTAAGTAAATTTTGTATAATTCATGTTTTATAGTGATTTATTAAATATTTATGGCATGTAAACATGGCACTTTGTGAATAAACTCTTTAAATTTATGTGTTACTTAAGTCAATTTTAGTGTTGGTGGGTATGGTATAAAATATGTAATGAATTGTGGATTTTATAACTGTATGTGTTTATTTATTTATTACCATTAGAGTTTGTTACGGTCAAATGTTAATGTTCCTATAAGATGTTAAGTAAATAGTTAAGGATGTTGACTATAGTAATGGTCATGCTTTGATAATGTAATGGTAATAAACATGCTTCTGCTATAGCAGAAGTGGTGTTTACATGTTTAATATAACATAACCATGCTCATTTTTAACCCTATAAACCTAACCCTTACCTCATTTTTAACCTCACAAACACAACTTTCCCCTCACACTCTGCAAAGCCTCCCCTGTTTAGCAGAAGCTGGGCCTTGCATTCGCCTCCTCACCATTTTTAATAAAATATCATTAATCAAGTATGCAATATAAATACAATGAAATATAATATTACCACATTATAAATTTTAAATCCAACATTAACTCATATAAATTAGTTGACGACAGTCAGAATCTGTAATACTAAACAATAATTATACATAAATAACAATTTTATTACTATAAGTTACCAAAAGTAGTTATAAGACAAAATCGAAGTTTCTAGTCAACATTCTCACCTACAACTACATAAATTTACTTTACATCCTACTAGAACATTAAAAATTAATAAAAACATATGCAAACCATAATAGCAATTAATTAACATATACAATCATAAATTTGATATTTCACACTTAGTCACATAAAAAATCACTTACAATCAACAGAAGACATGCCTTGCTTTAACCAAACTTCTATTTTAACCTAAAATAACCTAACCTAGTCTAACCTAGCCTAACCTTACCTAACCATATGTTAGCTATGTATATTGACATAATTAACTCATTTAGTTACAGAGTCTTTTTACAAAATATCTCAATTTAACTTATAAATTATGTAATAATGTAAACTATAGCAGACACTATGACTCAAACACAACACTTTTATATCAGTAAACTAATATTCAACATAAAACAGTAAAATATAATATTATTATATCAAAACACATTAAAGTGCAATATTGACACAAGTTAGTAGGTGACAATCAGAAATTATATTACTAACTACTAAAATCACATTACATTATTTTAATGTTAAAATTAGTCAAATATAATTTGACAAGACAAACTCGTTGACCATTACTATAGTCAACATCCTTAACTATTTACTTAACATCTTATAGGAACATTAACATTTGACCTTAACAAACTCTAATGGTAATAAATAAATAAACACATACAGTTATAAAATCCACAATTCATTACATATTTTATACCATACCCACCAACACTAAAATTGACTTAAGTAACACATAAATTTAAAGAGTTTATTCACAAAGTGCCATGTTTACATGCCATAAATATTTAATAAATCACTATAAAACATGAATTATACAAAATTTACTTAATAATAATGTTTAATTTAACATTTAAACCTATAAATTTCATAATAAGCTATAAGGCAAGCAAAATTGCCAAATGTAGTCAAATATTTACTTGGACATGCTTATTTTTTACATATTAGATATACTAATAAGTTTCATATCAAATTAGCAGTAAATAATCAATAAGTTTTTATCACTTTTTTCAAAATTCATCATCAAACTCCCAAACTAAAATCAAAACACAATTGCTATTAACAACAAAAAGTCAAATGACTAGTTTATATTTAAAATTAATTTATGTTAAGCAATACATAGCAAACTAATATTTAAAAATTTAGTAAAATTGCATAGCCAATTTCAGTGGCATGACTAGATATTTAGCAAAACACAGGCTTAATACATATATTTTTAACTGGCATATTAATCTATAACAGACACAATATAACTAAAATTTAGTCAAATGTAGGGAAAATACCATTATCAGTAACTTAATAACTCAACTAGTTCAAATTGCAAACTTCTTAATCTACAATAAGCAAAATTAATATCCTATATTCAATAACATTAAAATATCGGCCTACTATTATAAATAGTATGTATAACTGTAAATTAGTATTATCATCAACTATCTTATCAAGTAAAAATAGCAAGTCATGGCACATTTTACACAAGTAGTTAAATTTTATAGTTAATTAGCACTACAAACAACACACAGTCAAATCAATAACCAATAACATTAATAAAAGTCAATAACTCAGCCAGTACAATATTTAGCACATACCTCCCAATACTCTATAATGTAACAAACATAATTAGTAAATCACCATTTATTTTAATATAAACCAAACAAATAGAATAACTTAATATTTAACCTAACTAACTAAAACAAAAAATATCAAAACATAAGATGTGTAAATATTCACCTCAATTGGATACAAATCATAGTCAATAACCAGTATAATTAATACAATAACAACCAAATATTTAACAATAATAACACAAGTTAAATATTTAACATATAGGACAATATAAACATTTTCAGTAAATAACAGATCTTTTATTACAAGCCAATATATAAGACAAGTCAACCAACTACATATTTATTACCAACAACATACACAATAAAAATACCAAGACCATGTGCATAATTAACACCTAGTTAATTTGTATAACTAAACACCACTATAAGCAATTTCAGTAACAAGGCAAAGTAACAACAAGCACACATATAGTCATGATAATCTACAATAGACCATCATTATACACTGACAAACTCTGTACAAAGTAAAATAAAACAAATATAATTCCCAAATAACATAATCAACTATCTTATACACAAGTACTAACACATGTCATAGAAGAACAACTTAGTTAAAGATTAGTAATACTCTCAATTGTCCAGAATATGCTTTACTGCTCAAACAATTTTGTCATAAACAATAAATTTGCTAACTATATTGTAAAATATCAACTAAAATTTAATACTAAACTTCTTAAATATTTAAAATATATAATTATAAACCTCTAACAAGTAAAATATTACTAAAACTCATGCCTAATAAACATAAATTCATAATTATTTACAACAAAAACATAGAACAAGTACAACAAGTATAATAAATAACTCCCACAACAAACCTAATAAGGCAATTAAACATATATAATATACAAATAACCAGTGAAATTACATAGCCAATAAGCAGTACTTATTACACCCACATAACCAAATATTTAAAACTAATAACACAAAAAGTACACATTTAAAAAACATAGAAACCTATAATAAGCATTTTGCAAGTTAAAGTTAAAATAAAACCCTAAATAGTTAATTATAAACCTAGAGCAACAACTACAATAACTATGCCACATAATAAGTTTAATTAACAATCAGAAAAACAATTTAAATACAACTAGTGAAATGCCATTTCAAGCATACATTTAATTTCATACATTTAACCCTAATAGCATATGTAAATTAGTCATTATCACCCTTGTATTTTACTTATAAGCAGTATATGGTATAAATAACAGTAAAATAATACAAATTAACTAAATAGTAACTCTTGTAATCATACATTTAACATATAACACCTATTAATAATACATTAGTTAGGTAAAATAACTATTATAAACAAATATTTAACACTGATAACACACAGTCACTTATATTAAACATTTATAAAACATGAGAAGGGTAACAATAACTCAAATTTTCCTTAACAAGTAAAACAACATACTCAAATATAAAGAAACTGAAAAGTTATATTAACTACACCAATAACTCAATATTTAATCATTATCAAAGGTAGTAAGCTAACTCAAAGTATTATTATAAACATTAAATAGAACAACCACAACACAATTATTAAATCCCAGGCAAACCCCTACATCTCTATCACTTGACATATACAAACAAAACATTACAATTTATAGGAAATGCTTCAAACAATATCCACAGTAAAGGAAAATCAAAATAAATCATCAAACAAGATTTTTATAACTATCTATTACATAAGCAATACATAGAACAACACCAATATAGACAATTAAACATAACTTTAAACATATCAAAGGATAGCCATACACAATATAATACCATTGCCATACCCAATAATATACTTCTTAGGCAATAAACAATTAAACAAAATTTTAAACATACCCATAACACTATTATACTACTTAATCAATAGACAGTACAACAAAATTATAACTTTAATAACCATATCACTAAGCATATTACTATACATAGGCATACAACAGTCAACTGGAAGAGGCACATGGGACTAGCGCAGTGTACAGGCGGCCAGTGCAAGATTTAGTGCCACATTTCATTAACACCATAAATAAATATAGTTAGAGTTGAAGTAAAATTATAATATTTTCAGGTATTATACTAGACTATATGGTGTCCATTACGGCATAAAATATTTACTTTAATTTTAATATTAACATAGCATAAATAATAAATAAAAATATAAAAATTGATTTTGACATAAAAAAGTTAGTCTGTGAGGAAATTTTTTATTTATTGGTGAGGCAAGTTTTGTCAGCGGGAAAGTTGTAGATAAAGAGTCAAATTTAATATTTTTATTCTTGACATTTTCCTCTAGAATGCTTAGTTTACAAGAAAAAGCCTTAGAATCAAAAGAATTTTTCCTGTCCAAGAAAATTCCTAAAAAGTAACCCCATGTTAAATGTCGAAAACCTATACACAAATATATAAATATATAATATAACTATACATAAACATTAGCACATATCAAATCTCGGAATCAAAATTTTAAATCTGTGTCCAAAAAAATTCCCTATAGGAAATCCCCCTATAAAATCATGCCAAAACTGAGGTAAAGTTGTGCTTTCTTCACTACTATCAAGTTAAGCTGGAGGGATCAGATCTTCCGTACGGCGGACAAGGCCGCTAAGGTAGTGACTTACCTTAGTAGGCTGATGGCCAATGTCGGGGGTCCCCGATCCAGCAGAAGACGTCTGTTGATGTCCGCGGTCCAGTCCGTGCTTCTTTACGGAGCAGAAGTGTGGGTAGGCGCTCTAGATAAGGAGTGCCCTCAAAAAAAAAAAAAAAAAAAAAAAAAAAAAAAAAAATATGTTGAAGTGCAACCGAATGCAACTAGCAATAACCGCCTGAAATTGAATGACATGAGCTAAATTTCCTAAAATGTAAGTACATTTCAAGAAAATTTCACATAAAAAGTAGTTTTAGTACAATTCCCGGTTTTCAGGATTTCATGGACAGTAGAAATCCCTTAAACCGTTTATTTATATTTTTAGGGCTTGGGAGTATTTATAATATCACACGCTTCTAATGCATAAAATTTCATTTCGCAAAAGACAATATTTGTGTAAGGGAATAAGCTTTCATAGATGGACGAAGATGTCTATTTATCTTCTTTGACTCTGTCTTCTCTGGAGAAACGTATACTGTCCTACCTAACACATAATTTTATTTCGGCTCAAAAGTATAGAATAGTTTCTCTCACACTACTAAGGCAATTTATTAAATCTAAACACAAAAACTATAAGTCATCTTTATTCTTTCTTTTAGGATTTAATGTGAGTTGAGAATAATTAACTCTTGAAGACAGACATAGTATAGTACAATCTTTTGCAAGTCGTTAGAAAATAAGATCTTTAACTTCATTCATTTTGGATCTCAAATATAATAGATATACCACTTTGCTTCACATACAATTTGTGTTTTCATTATATTGACCGGCAATTTTGAGCCAAAATAAAGTTAAATAAAGTAAAATTTAAAGACTTAGGCATGTTTGAATCCGTAAAAAAATATACTGGAGTTATTTTTAGAAGAACGCCAACGAAAGGATCAGTTTTCGTTATTTGGCTTAGTCGACATCTGACAGGATTCCACCCGGTATTACGATAATTCTCCACCACGCTCTTCCCAACGCCGACATTTCTTCGATTTGTTGACCTCTTAAGGAGTTTACTTTTTTCTTCCAATACGCCTTTAAACTGTATTAATTAAATACTTTAAAATTTAGTTATTATTTGTAATTTATTTTATTTTATTTGACACCTCTTCAAACTTATTAAAATGAAACATAACCTGATTCTATTTGAAGAATAACGATACCTGAGTAGATTTTAATTTGTTGAATACGTTAGTATATTTTTAAGATCGTGTATAGTTTCTTATAAAACAATTTAAATAGTTAAGATGGTTAGTATTATATGCCTTCCTTGTGTAAAAGTCATTCTCCTCGATCTAATAGTACTGGTTAGAAAGTACTGACAAAAAAATTGCATGGTAGTAATTCACATTACAAAGGAATCTGACAATAACTCTTAACGCTTAACATTTGTAAGTTATAACTGATGCCACTCTAGTATGAAAATCACACTTCACAGGAACTGAGTGATTATGCGAAGTAGTATGCCTCATAATAAATAACTACCGAGTTTTATTCACAATTATAGGTTTTCAGTTCTTTATAATAATTTTTTTAAAGTAAAGAAACCCCAAGTGAATGTGGTATGGGAAAATGTCAGCTAGAAAGGAACTTGCTGATCTCTTCTTATTAACACACATACAAAGTAAAAATCAACTATTTAGCCGCAGGAAACTCATCAACTATACGCCGTAAAAGGTTGTCTTGTTTGATTAAGAAAATGTGAAATATGAACTTTGATGGCACCTTGAGTGTGATGGATCACTATGAACAAGTGTTAAACATTTATCAATAGAATTTTGTTCAGCAAGATACAATAACTCCCCAGCAATCCATCTTGGCGTTTTTTGTGTGGATTCCCACGGAAAGGTTATTTCACACACCCGCTCGTGACGGATTTGGAGCGGTATTAAGGCAATTTCCCATATTTCTCTCCCTCAATTTGTTGACCTTAAGAGGTAAAGTTTGCTATAGACATTTACTGTGTTTATAATTTAGATAATTTAGTTAACATTTAAATATACCAATTATTTCTGAGCTTTTTTGTAATAAAAAATAATATGATTTTTACAGAAAATACATTTCATCACACTAGCACAAAATAAAAGATAAATAGGTTCCCAAATGGGTTTAAGCGTATAGCTGGGGGATTGTCGGCATATTTTTTAGAGATTATTACATAATTGGATCTCATGAAATAAAATACTCGTATGTTTATCGAACCATCACTGACGAAGCAATGTGGTTAATATTGTAACGATGAATTGCTAATTGGGACATTGTTACGATATAACTTTTGTTTACATTGTTATATTACATTAAACGAGATATTTGGATCAATTTATCTACAAATTCTTTTGAAGTTTATATAAATCGTTTCTATGATGCAATCAATATTTTTTATTTTATTTTAAATTAGCTTTTTTAGAAAATAGGAGAATGACGTGAAATTAAAAAAGTTAGTATTTATTATTTATGTTAACTTCAATTAATTTTATTTGAATTTCTTAGAAGTAGCCTACACATTCTTAAAACATTTTTTTCAATTTTTAAGTACACCGAATACCACTTTTCTACATAACTACATCATTTAACCAACTCAACTACTACTACTAATACTACTACTACTACTACTACCTCAACTACTACTAGTACTACTACTACTACCACCTCTACTACTACTACTACTACCACCTCTACTACTACTACTACTACTACTACTGTACTACTACTACTACTGCTACTGCTACTACTACTACTACTACTACTACTACTACTACTACTACTACTACTACTACTACTACTACTACTACTACTACTACTACTACTACTACTACTACTACTACTACTACTACTACTATTACTACTACTACTACTACTACTACTACTACCACTACTACTACTACCACCTCTACTACTACTACCATTTCTACTACTACTACCACCTCTACTACTACTACGACTACTACTACTACTACCTCCTCTACTACTACCACTACTACTACTACTACTACTACTGTACTACTACTACTACTACTACTACTACTACTACTACTACTACTACTACTACTATTACTACTACTACTATTACTACTACTACTACTACCACTACTACTACTACCACCTCTACTACTACTACCATTTCTACTACTACTACCACCTCTACTACTACTACTACTACTACTACTACTACTACTACTACTACTACTACTACTACTACTACTACTACTACTACTACTATTACTACTACTACTACTACTACTACTACTACTACTACTACTACTACTACTACTACTACCACTACTACTACTACCACCTCTACTACTACTACCATTTCTACTACTACTACCACCTCTACTACTACTACGACTACTACTACTACTACCTCCTCTACTACTACCACTACTACTACTACTACTACCACTGCTGCTGCTACCACTACTACTATAAGACTATTATTATCAGATCCCTCGTGCTTTACTTGGCCTTAAAATTCTTTACAAGAACATTTTTTACTTTATATAAATTCATGACCTTAGCGTATGAAGCTGTGTCTAAAAGACAACCTATTAGTAAAAGGCAAACTTAAACGTATGTAATAAAAAAAATTTTCAAGTATTTTGACATTTCATAGATAGCGATTTTTTATAAATATAATCAGGTTTTCACAACCTTATGGAAAAATATCTTAACCATTGATAAAAATACAATACAATATTGATAATTTTGATATCAGAGTAAAAATAGTCTTTTCCTCAGTCATATATGAAAGGGTTTTCCGTTGATTTATAAATAAACATCATTTCATGACGTTGATTAAAGGGACGTGATTGATTTTGTTTACCATTAACGGAATAATCTCGGTCACATCGGTTTTAGGGAAACAAACACCAACCGAATGAATACACTTCAGCAAAACCTGGTTTGCCTATTTATTATTAACAACTGTATTTATGAGTTGTAAGTATTAAATTTAACTACAACATCAATGCATTACTTTCCATTGGAGTTTCAATAAATTCCTCAAAAGAGTATATAAACGATTAAGATAAAACATGCTATTTAAAACCCAAATCCAAATTAGTTTTTAAGAATAACTAAGGTAGTTGTGGCCTGTAATTTTTGATAGTATAATAGAAATAGTAATATTCGTAAATAAAACAAAACATGTTTTTTTAAGCCTATTGATATATTTTTACTCCGCATCTTGACCTCTTTGTGAACACATTTATTTTATACTCATTCTCAATTAAATTAATATTGCATTTATCAACATAATAACAAAAATCACTTCTTTAGCCACCAAAATGTTAAAAATGTAGTACCGTATTGATAGCCTATGCCAATGAAATGATATCTTAATTTTACCAATATCTGATTATTGTTGCCCTTTTTAGTCTCCTCTCTGCTATATTAACAGTTAAATATTGCAGGTAGCTGGTTCTCGTGCCGTCAGATTGACTGTTAAGACCCGGTCTCGAACACGACATCTGTAAACCTAATTTGCATGTTTTATTGCTTCTGAACATGCTCCTTGGTGCTTTAACGTAAATTACTCTGTAGACGAAAAGAGAATTTGTATTTAAAATCTTAAATTAAAATTTGTATCAATAATAATTGAAAAAAGAACATAAAAACATCCCGTTCAAGTTTAGGCACACTGCTTCTTTTGAGTGTTTTGTTGGTTTGATGGATGTGTCACTTACTCACTGACGATGTTGTAATAACATAATAAAGCATATTAACTGGATCCATTTAAAAACATTATAATGATGATAAACCAACTACTTGAATCAAAGATCATATATAACATTATAATATATATTTTCTTTAACTCTCTTAAATCTATTCTTTATTTACAATTTTTAAAACAAAACAGAGAAAACTTTAAAACGAAAAGAAACATATAAATGGCCCTTATAAAAGCAATTGATTATTTATATCAATGAACTTTTTTACACTAACACTTGTGGTGTACCAAACCACTCTAACAAACAGAGGTAAATAAAAAAGGCATACAACTATATTTTATGGTTTTTTTTTTTTTTTTTTTTTTTTTTTTTTTTTTTTTTTTTTTTTTGTATTGCCTCTATTTTACGAACATGTGGATTAGGATAAAGTTACAAAAAGGACTATTTTAGGTTGGCCGTATAATGTTGCTATCTCATCAACTGAGCCCGTTTGATTGATAGATTGTCAAATAACACTAGCTTTGACAGCCTTGTTCAGAGACTCAACGTTATAAACATTAGGTTTTAATTTTTCATTTTCCTGATTAATAAAAACCTGTATTTACTCATTTGTTTGTGATCATGCTTGTATACACCGTTTATTAATACAGAATACATATATGTGTTCATATGCCCATATTTTTCTGCATACAAACAATATAATTTCGTATAAACCCTAAACTGAAATTGAAACAATTTTGAAAATTTTCTTACAAAGCAAACCTTCACAATACTAAACTAATCAAAACAAAAGAATCGCTAAAACTGGTTAGGAGATGACAGCAACTGTCAAAGTATCACACATTCTCAAATATAACATGAAGTTTGCATTTCGTATCCAGTTAGTAATTTCTATTACCGTCTAACTTTATTCAAAATAATTTATGTGTTTTTTTTTATATCTTACTTCATGGGTGATTCGTGTTGCTACATAAGAAACTAATAAAACCAAATTATTATGGAATAAAAAATTCAAGAAAAAATATAAAACAAAAATTATTATTAACGATGATAAAAATATATTATAATCATACAAGTAAAATCAAACGCTTACAGTCTAAACATATGGTTAACAAATTTATATCTAAGTGCAAACCCTAAAAAGAATTTAAGGATGTGTGACCATAGGTAATGTCATGATTTATAATGCTATAAACTTTACTGAGCAAATTATTGGTCCCCGAATACTACTTATTTATACGGACAAACGATGAAGTATGTAATATCTTAAATAATTTTATTTTCTCTAAAACGATTTGAATTTATTAAAAATCATGTTTAATAACGAATAATTGATGTATTAATGATGTTTATGAAAGATTGGTATGAAATATACCAATTGGTATGAACTGTATCCAATTGAAATGTCTTTTAAATCTTAACTCGACTTATTAATAAAGTATCAAACACTATACATACTATTTTTTTTTATATGTTGCTTGAATCACTTGGAAATGTTGTTAGTAACATTAACAGAATAACGTATTATAGATGTATATATATTGTTTTGTTACTATACATTCGTAAAACCCCACATTAGATTGCTAAATATTTTAAATTTAAGTTCCAAATAGAGGGTAATTAACAAAAGAGTAGCTGAAATTGGTGTAAGGATGTCTCAAGTGACGGGCACATCCGCCCTTACCCGGACAACACATGGACGTCTGGACGCCTGGACGCCAGCCAATCCTTAGCACCGTCGACCAAATATCAGAAAGCTTTTAGCTCAAAAACAGAGCGAAATCATATTACATTTTAGTTTTAAGTTCATCTTATTGGATGAAATAATAAGTCATGTGTAATATAATTGCGCATTAACATAATAATAAGAGCAAAGCCAAAACACAAGCGTTAATCTTCCTTTTTCCCTTTTTTTATTATTTATTATTATTTTAAATTCAAGGAGTAAATTGTTAGGCCCACTCTATAAAATTCTAAACTAAAATTCTCGCTCATCAAAGGTTCATAAACTTATTGTAGAAACATGAGAACTCTTCAAATCTTCTGATATAAAAAATTAATTAAGTTCCTGTTCTGAGTGAAAATAAGTAAGAAAACAATAATTTAATTGGTTCCATATTATATTTTTGCTTATTCAAAGGAATTATTTTTTTAAATCAAATAAAAACTATACAACTTTTTATCTTTGAAAAGCAAAACAAAGATCATTAAAAGTTATAAAGTTAACTGATAATATTAGAAGGAAAACACACTTTGAAAAGTTTCAATATGTGGTTCAATATACCGGTGTCTTAAAACGTTCCACACCCGTACTATTTTTCTCACAGCTACAGGTGGTAAGATTTTTTAACTAGGATTTTTTTATTTCAGATTTTTTCTGGAGAAGTCTTAGTGACCAAAAGAGGAAACTTGATGTGTCTAAATTTTCAATCCCCTTCTCCATAATCGGGGTCCTGGGGGGGGAGGGGGAATTCGATATTTATAAACAATAACTGGCTGGGTAGCTGAGTGGTTATAGAGCTCGCCTTTGAATCCAAAGTTTGCCGGTTCGATCCTGAGAAAAGTTGATAGCTTTTTAAAGGTTCGATTCCGGACCAAGTTGCCCTTTGTCATTGGGCTATTAATTAATGATGCTTTCTAACAACTGGTCGATGTTAGATAGTAACAAGACTGGGGTTTGGACCGTTCCCCGTCAAAACGTTAAAAATGCCACTGGCGTATGCACACTCAAAATAAATAAATAAATAAATAAATAAAAACAAAAAACATATTCATATATACATTTTGGATCACCGACATGGTACAAAGACTTATTATTTAACATTTTTTCTATAAACCTAAGCATTTAGAGGAAAATGCATGAGTTAAGGTAATTGAGGTTCATTTTTAGTGGCGTAAGAATAACATCGGCCAAACTTTATTTGCAAGTATCTCCGAAACCGTTCAGTGAAATCAAAAGTACTCAGGAATAAAAATTGCCCTAAAATTAAGTTTAAAGAATGTTTCGCTTGTGATCGCATGAATCACAATCACTTTGTGATAATTGCACATAAAATCGTAAGTTTCCAATATGGTGGACAAGTAAATTAAATTTATAGACATTTGATTTTATTATAAAAGAAAAGTTCTCAACATTTCACAAACTTTTTACTCTTGAGTATTTTTATATTTTAATGTATGGTTTCAGAGATACTGGTAATGAAAGTTTAGCAAAATTAACTTCAATTGCCTGTATCTCCCTAATCTTTTAGTTTAGAGTAAAAGTCAAAGAATAACAAGGTCTGTAAATTATGCATAGGTTACAATATAAAATTGACTTAAAGTATAAAAGGGGGGGGGGGGGTTACTAATAAAAAATCGTCTTACCCCCAAATCCCCAAAATTATTCTAACGAAACTTTTGTAAGTGAGATATTTGTTATAAATTTATACTTATAAGTTTAAGCAAACCTTGTGATGATAGGTTTTTACCCATACTCACAATTTAAACATTAGGGACGGATAGTTATATTGAGATTGTGGATTATAAATACAGTCTACCGATAAATACCCTGCAAATAAATCAGTACATCGTAGTTTTATGAAATACGGGAAATACTGGCAGGGCCAAGTCTATGTCAGTGCTGACAACATTTTAGAGGGAAATGTCTCTGACGGCTGAAATTACTCTTGGTCGAGAAACAATAATTTCTTAGTATTAAATGTCGTGGTCTACAAATACCTCTTATACTTCATCTAGGAGCTTGTAACCGTCTCTCAGGCAAATGTTGTATGGTTATAGAAACGTTTATCTGATCGAACAAAATCAATATTTTTCTACCAATAAATTGCATTTACCGTATTATGAATTACGTTCACGGTACTATTTTATCATTTCGTGTTTTATCCTTACACATCAACTTTAAGACCATTCTTCACTGGGATTAAAGGGACTAAATATGGTTATAGAAAGTACTATATAGACTTATTTTTTATAGAGTAAGTACCCTTAAGTTGATATTTTTTTCATATCATATAATACCCAATAATGAAAAAAATACTATTTTTTTTGTTTATTAATCTCTGATAATTTATGAAATGGTTGGCGTAAAAAGAATGGTCATATTTTAAATCAATATAACTTGAGTGTTTTTCAACATGACTGATTTATTTACATATTTTGGTTTGTTAATTTCTCAAATTCAAGTCAATAGTGTTAAAAGTGGCAATGAATATACTTTTTCATAAATATTTTAATTTCTAAAGTTCAAGCACTTTACCCAGTGAACCTTCGCGGCATCGCGTCGTGTCGGGGCTCTGATGCCCTGATGCTTTTACACTTTTTAAACTTTATTTCAATGTTTTTTTGTTTCACCGCTGAATATGGACGCCCAGTACATTTCAATACTCATCATCGACCCTGCGGTATGAAGTGCAGTGACCTAACGCATTATGCATATTCAATCAGAGATCTGCACATCTCTAGTAGGATTAAAGTCCTGCCGAATACCCCACCCTACTGAAAAAATATTAGTTCCTAAAATATTGTTTCACAGTGAAAACATGTTGATCTACTGTCCAATGAGCCATCTATCATCAAACGGCCTAAAATGGTCGACGTAAAGAAGGTCGTTGGATGTCACACTTCCCTCCCCGTCACTACGACCTCGCAAGTAAAAACCGATCATCCTTTTGCTCAATCCTGTCCTTTTGTGGAGGTGAAAACCAACATTTATGACAAAATAACTCTGTTTATAACAATGAATGATTTGAAATTTCATTTGTTTATTTCATGAGTTAAATACATATTTTGATAACTATTCATTATAAAAATAACTAGTAATTATTAGAAGCATCAGTATTTGATAATTTTAAAAAATTAATAGCCAAGTATTCTCGGTTCATACTAACATAATTAACGTTATTTATAATACTTTTACTATATAATTCCCTAGAATCTCTGTGGTCAACAACTGGATGTCGGATCACGGTCTTTCGTTTGCCTTGAGCAAGAGAGATCACGGAGATCGTGATCCTCACAAAGAAAAAAATTGACACCATCGTCCTTCTGCAAGTGGGACAGGAAGTGGTCCAGTCAACACGTGCCACCAAGTAACCCGGAGTCTATTTGACAACAAGTTGGAGGGATCAGATCTTCCTTACGGCTTACAAGGCTGCTAAGATGGTCTCTTATCTTAGTAAGCTGAGGGCCAATGTCGGGGGTCCTTGGTCCAGCTGAAGACTGTTACTGATGTCCGCAGTCCAGTCCGTGCTCCTTTACGGGGCAGAAGTGTGTGCAGACACTCTCACCAAGGAATTCTATAGGTTGCGACTCGCCTGGGTTCAGGGTGTCAAGCTGCCCTCCGGGTGTGTTCCAAATATCGGATAGTATCCGAGCCTGCCGTCCTGGTGGTTGCCGGAGACATCCCTGTTAAGGTCTTGGCAGTGAGAGGAAGGCGATCTGTGAGAGACAAGGCAAGATTGGCAAGGAAGCAGCAAGATCCGAAGAGCGCGCATGAACCTGCGAGCAAGCAGTGGCAACAAATCTAGGAGCCCGACACCCGAGGACTATGGACTGCGCTACTCATCGAGCAGGTCCAACCATGGGTGGAACGTGTTGCTCACAATGCGTCCAACATATCAACCCATCTCACTTAGTTGAAGGCATCCTGATATCAAATGTAACAAGAAGAACTACTCCGCGTGAAAAATAGTTGTTGCTCATAGCTCCTTCCACTGCACTTTGTTCTTTTGCAATTAAATCTGTAGTTTAATTGCAATCCCTTTCCTCTTCCCTTTCCCCATCTCTAGGCACAGGAGTGAAAGACGGTTGTTCATACACAAGTTGATGATGGTAAGGACCAGACAAGAAAACAGAAGGGAGAGCAAACCTACCGGACAAGGCAGGAGAGCCGGGAGCTGAAAACTCGTGGTTGGTGGACTTCGAGACTCACCAAGCATGTTCAATTCAGGTTGGAACGATGACATGGTAAGGTGGACTAATTCCTGTCTCAATTATTGTTGGGTCATAGCTATGTTTATTTGTAACTGCACGGGATGGGCAAGGCTGGTACACCTGTCTGCATTAATTGTCCGGGATTTCCCGTCGACGTTGAACACAAATTATTCTGTTGTCCACTCTGGGAACGGTGACGCGTGGAGGCCACACAGAATCTTGGAGTGCTGTAGGTGGACACATTCTACATGAACTACTGGAGGTTGAGACAACTGGGGTTGCTTGTTGCATTTCATCCAGAAATTCCCCCGATCCAAGAAGACCGATTTAGACAAGATTTTTTTCTAAATCATTGGAAAAATGAGCTGCTGGGTTCAGAGTGATCTCTTAAGAGTGAAAGCCAAAGTAGGCTTAGTTAATTAAAAGTAACATGCAAAAAGAAATTCCCCAAAGTGCTCATAAATGTCCTACGCAGGACATAATGTTTGTCTTGCTTTGGAAATGTATCCTTCAATCATCAGAAGCAACTACTTCGGTCATTGGTCAGGAAACATTATATTATTGTAGAAGTCGTTCACTGCATTTCAAGGTAATGCGGTGAACGATATGTCATCTAACTGTATGGTGAAACATAGTACAGATTCAGGGGATATGGGGGTAAAATCTTTATCGCTAATGGTATATCTGTTTATATTTATTTCGTTCAAAAAAATTTTCACAAAATAAGCTAAAAATACCTTTGTTTTGTCTAAATCTCTGAGTGTGGCATACCCTAAAGAAGGATGTCCTTCTCTGGCTGGAGAATCGCTCTGCCCTGTTCGTTTGATGACCATGGTTTTTTCTTGCTAACAGTGCCACTGAACTGTCGACTAACTTACGATGGAAACTTACGAGTGCAGGAAGTAAGTTTCGTTCACTCTGCAACGAAAGTGATTAATCCGGCTATAGCCACGGTGACCATGAAAGTCCGCACCAAAACCTGTCCATCGGCAAAAATCATCGAAGCGTTATTAATGCCACAACGAAAGTCCGCACCAGGAAGGCTTTTGCAGTGGCCTTAGGTAGTCTCCTCTCCACAGCGCCGTCTTACCCCTATTTCTCTTTCTTTTGCCCCCTAGCTCTCTCACCACTTCCCTTAGATCAGTGCAGGGTTCAGCTCCATTGCTGATTTTGACATTCCACTATGGATTACCGTCGACCTTTGGAAGTATTTGGCTGCGCCGATGGTCGGTCGGGTGCTCTGTTCCCCATTTTTAAATCGCACTCGTTCCTCAAGACAGTAAAATGCGGATAACCTACTGAGACAGTAATTAGTTACTTACGAACAAATGCCTTAAGTATTTATTTTTTTAGGTAATATGTGAAAGAATGTAAATGTCTGTGAGCGGTACGATGGATGATGTATTTAAACTGTAAAAAAATATAGACCTAAGTTCGTTACAGTTTTTGTCCTGCATCTGGAAATATATAAAGTAACAGATAAGAAACACCTAGGCATACAGCCTTCTATGAAGAAACAATTAAACTGATTAATAGTAGAACATAATAAGTTAAACAAACCAATAACATCATTTTGTCACGATGCATTTTGGCTTTTACTTACCGGAATCTATTAAATACATTTGTCTAAAATATAATAAGAGTTGTCAACATTCATTCATATTATTGGGTAAGATATGTTGCGGTCAAAGTTATATCAACGAATAAAACGAAAGTCACTAGTATGGAGAGTAAAAAATGTATATATTTAACTATACGTTAATATATATAAAACCATTAATTTAAGGATGATTCCTAAATTGTGTAGATAGTCAATAAAATATATTCTAGATTAATATCGTATACAAACCCTGTAGTTTTATGCAAATAGGCCCTGTCCGTGAAATGGTATTGACATTAGGGGTTTCAAGTTATCACAGGGGGTAATGTTCAAAGAGTGAATAGTGATGACGGGGTATGAGCGTGAGGGGAGGTAAAAATGGAAGGAGGAACCGGCGTGGCAGGTGCGGACTATCATGGTGTCATGGCGGCCGCTCTCGGGACTGGTGCGGACTTTCATAGTTTTTTTATAGCGACTAAGAACTGGTGCGGACTTCCGTGGTCCCGATAGCCACAAACAGGTGTGTGGTAGAGCAATTTACTCCTTATGGAGTTAGGGAGCAGTCACACCTGTCGACCAAGTCCAATTAATAATCGGCAGACTACAACCGCCTTAAAAGAAAAGTCAGGGAAGAATCAAACAATTAAGTAGTCACATCATTTTAGGAATGGCTATAACTTAACACGCTATTACTCAATAAGAGATTCCCACTTGAAGTTGTGTGTCAAACGTTATAGTGTACGATGAAAGTATAGGTTTATCTGGTATGGCTCAGACAAACCATACGACCGTAGATTTATACTCCACCTTCTAAGAGAAAAACCTAATATTATTTATTCTTATTAGGTGATTTTATAGTCACCATGTCTCCGACTTTCGACCTTATCACTCAAAGAGAAGCCCGCGTCTGCACTTCTGTTATAATATAACAATACGAACGTCGGCTTTTACAGTGATTAACACTTCCATTTTATAAAATATATGAACAATCCTACATTAAAAGTAAAAATACTTTACTGTTCTCATGATACTAGTGGTACAGGCATTAACAATGATATCACCAAGATTATAAATTGCGTACTGAAATTCTCTTTATACTTTATACCAATTAGGTATTTCTTGAAATAGTTTTATGAGTGTTTTAGTAGTAAAAAATTATTCCGCTTCATTGTCATTACACTTTCTTAAAAATATAATTTACAAAGAAGTGTATATACCGTGAAATTATGCTACTACAAAACTATTTTAGGTTTTTAATAACTTTTATAGATCAATACATGAAGTTAGAGTAAATATACCAATGACATTAAGATAACATAGTATTTAATCCCCTTTAACGTGTAAATAACTTAGGCTGAAATAAGAGCGACCATAAATCATTGTTCGGTTGAAAGAAAAATCATAAAATACAAAAATACTAGCATTTATTTTCATTTTAAATTAGGTAATTTTTTCTTAAACAAAACTGTTTCATTGATTTTTTCATAATTGCAGTAAATATTCCGTTAAAATTTAGTTTAATTTTTCGTTTACCTATTTCATATTTTTTGTAAAAAAACATAGGTGATATACTAATAAACCGACTATGGAATACACCTCTAACATAATAAAAATAAAACCAAAGAATCATCTTCCTGTTATAATTCTTCTTTTCAAACATTGTTTGTTGTCTATCAAACCCAGATTTTATTTCACACGTTCAAAAATCAAACTTCTACAAAAGAAGTAAACAACTTTGTTTACAAATGACAGCGAAGTTTTACTAGCTTAGAAATAGTAATATAAACCATTAGGAAGATAAAAACCTCAATTACTTCTCCGTTTAACTACAAGTGCTCAATATGTGAATCTTTTCCTGCTTTGCAGATTAAAAATCAAATTCTGACCAAACTTTTTGAAGAGTTCCTCATTAACATTTTGTACTTTAGCAGTAATGTGATGCCTGAGCTCCAAGAGATTCAACAGTTAAGGAGAAATAAATACTCTGTCTTTAACATAACCACACAAAAAGAGTCTCATGGCGTTAAGTCTGGTATTCGCGGATGCCAAATCGGAGGATAGACAAATTGTAGCCAGCAGCTCGACTAGTCTAACGCTGCGGTAGACTCTCGTTAAGGTGGTATGTTACATCGTGTAGGCTGTGGGGTGGTACACCATTTTGCACACAAACAAAGTCACTTGAAGTGTTTTCCAGCCCATTGAACTCTACAAAGTTAACACGACAAAAAAAATCTGGGTCTGTCTCCAGCAATTGTTGTCAAAAATCTGCTGGAAAACAACTCGAACTAGAACGGAACAATCTTGATGAATCTACCGGCGAGCAACTTCTACAACATTACACAATTTTTAGAAAGAAAACCTGCGAACAACTTCAACAAGGAGAGACACCTACCGTCACAGTCAGGACTGATAACAGTTTCGGAACGCGGTTGCTATGAACGTCGGAAAGGACAGAAGTCCAATATAATCTATTTTGAATACCAACCATGCAAATGATAACATAAATCTTAAGACTTAGTTTTTTATACAATTACTAGCAAAAAAGTCCCTTCCTTTAATGGTAGTCCTGTTGAGTGGTCTCACTTTATTTCAGAATTAAAACGAGACGAATCTTTGCCCGTCGATACTCAACAGATACTGCTCCATCTGTGGCAAGTGGAGCGCAAGTTAGATAGTGCGAAACATGTATAAAATGCTATTTTTAAACCACTATATTCTTTCAATTAAAGTTTGACATAATTAAGTATCTTAAATAGGCCTAGTACTAAACAATTCTACAATCTAAAATTATTTAATTTTGATCCATAAGCTATATTTTACACTGTATATTTTAAATACTATAGACTTGTATTATTTTTTGTCCATTTAAAGGATATCTTTCTATATATATAATTCTGTAAGCGATATTTCTTGAGCAAAATTGTGAGCGTCATACAGATTGCAGAAAGATGGGAGGGGTCTCAAATTAAAGGTTTCGGTCCCATGCACGAGGGAAAACTATCGGCGTGTCCATAATGTTAACAGGAAATGAGAAATCACGTAAAACGTCCTCCATAAGAATAGCATGGGGATTAAAAAAAAACGTCTGCTTTGTATACATTAAAACATGTGTTATGGTTTAATTTCAAAATGAGACACAGATTATAACATTGAGTGAAGATAACAAAATAATTCACACCAAGAGAAGCAATCTATATAACTGAATTTTTACTCTATTTACATAGAGTATAAAATTCTTTACGATCGAGTTTAAATTTCACTTACTCGAATTTTTTACCCCCAAAAGGCTTTTTTATTACTAATTTGATTTCAATTAAATTCTCAGGTTAGATTTTAAGTATTTTAAACTAGGTAATAAACTATAATCGAGCAATTATTTTCAATTATTAAAAAAGCTTATTTTCCGGAAGTTTTGATAGAATGTTAGTTGTTTAGGCTACGTGATTTGACTAATGTAGTTGCTATGATCAGTTTATTTTCCCCCATCGCAGCTGAGTTGTTGCTGTATGCTGAAAACAAACAACATAACCTTTTCAGATTTGTTTATATCTGCTCGCCGTTATGTTACGTTTTTAAATAAAATTTAATTGATATTTTGACAGACCTATTTTTTACATTAAATAGATCAACACTGATGTATACTTGTTGAAGTTATAAATTATGCCAAAAGATAGGCATGTTGATGTTAAATGAATTGCTGTCGTACGGAATTATGCGATTAACTAATTTATGGGATAAGTACAACTAATATCTATTTGGGAGAAAGATTTAAATTGAACAACTAATTAGAATGTGTTGTGCCATTGTAGCCTATGTCTCAGGTAACAAAATATGCATTAAGTGTTAAGTAAGCGTAATTCTACAATACTTGAATTACTTGATTTTTATTAATTTGCAATCATGGATTTTAAATTGTATTGTTTTTTTTCGCTCTACAATCTATTTACTTTTAATATTATAACCATAATTATTATTAAGTTCCTTGCTTGTTTTGAGGTCTTAGCTAAAATCATTGTTTGTTTGTATTTATTTGTAGGCTAGGCCTAGGATGTACGCCGGTTGACTTCGGACGGTTAGATGACGTTCCACTCTTCACATTGGAGGAGATGGAAACCTCCGTTCTCTCCCTAAAGAGCAACAAGGCTCCTGACCCGGACGGGATTCCCAGCGAGGCTTTAAAGAAAGTATTTTAAATTAATGCTGACTTGTTGTTGAGAATGTACAACGCCTGTTTGGTAGAAGGGGTGTTTCAGGCTCCCTGGAAAACCGCCAGACTTGAGTGGTAATACTATAATAAGAAGTTTTGTTGCTAAATGCTACTAGGAGAGTTAACCTTACATACTATTACAAATTGACTGCTGATTTTACTGTTGTTACTATAATTTAAATTGTAAAAAAAAACTGAGCGCGTATGCAAATCATAAAATGCTTTCAGATCGTTAATAGAGATGCAATGGGCGATGAATTGTTGTTTTAGAAACACCTACATTATTTCCATTGTTTTAGTTTTATTTTAAGACGAAAAGTGTCAAATGATCATATTGAATGACGATGACACATTGATACTTAAAGTGTATCAGCCAGTGAAGTTTTGGCATTCTGTTAGCTGAATTTTCCGAGAAAACTTTTAGTCATTTCATAGATTGTAGGATTATAGGAGACGAGTTAAAATCAAAGACGTTTGTCCTACATACTAGAGGAAAATGCAGCAGGTAAAAAACTTTACAACAAAATGGGAAATATATAAGTATGATTATTTTCTGAAAGGTTCTCTTTGAAGATTCTCCATGTAGTGATTTAAAAAAAATCTGCTTTGTTTACACAAAATTAAGAGTTTTCATCAGGAGGGATGAATATTCACAGCAAGTGAAGATGCACTTTGAGGTGCTGTGTTTAAATTTTGTGACTAAAACATAAAATATAAAAAACTGACAGGAGCTAAAAAAATCAATATTTTTCATTGCCGCTTTTCTATGTTATATTAAAAAGCTGTCACAGCTCAATTAAGGGACAACGATTTCTTTCAAAACATATTTTCCATAGATCGATATGAGTTTAACAATAAACAAAATAGAGCATTTACAAACGGGTGACATAATAGTACAGGATTGATAAGAGTACTTGGGGGTGAATGGTATGTTCAAGCGGTATTGTTAAAATACCTGTATGGCCTATATACCTCAAATTAAAATTAAATTTTCTGGAAACCTTCGTTGTGGAAGAAATGGTAGTACGTTATGGTTCATGCTATTTTAAATTTATGACTAGGGGCTTTTGCCCCTATGAGCCACTAGTACATTATAATTAATTGTAAACATTTGTTAGTACTGCGATATAAAACCAAATCCTTCTTGAGCGTTTGTTCATTTAGTGTTTTGAGACAAAATACCTCATGTGTCAGCTGAGGCTGATTGAAAGGCTGTAAAATAAATTCATTGAATAGGTTTGGAAATTTTAAATTTGTTAATTTACGGAAATGACATAACACTAAAGTAATTAAAATCTACAAATATATAAAAGTTTTGCTTTTATTTGGCACAAACTTCATGTAATTTGGTGCAGAGGAAGACTCAGATATACTGTCCATAGAGTTTGGAAAGTTCACATTTCTCCATCTTAAATATCTAAAAGAAAATTTAATAATTGTTACCTATTTAACGTAAACATGTTTGAAAAACAAACAAAACCAGTTAATATATTACTGAATACATCTATTTCGGTACAGCGCACGTAAACCCGCCCAGTAGAAGTCTTAGACGAACTGTCCAAAAATGATTTTCTCTTTGCTGTTTTAAATATATAGATTTTGCCATATTATGTAAATTCACTCATGATGAACTTTTTTTATTTATTATGGGAGAGGGGAACCTAGATACAGTTTTTTCTCGTTTAAAGGATACATTTGGGAGGCCAGACCTTATAATAACTACATTTATTGGGAAATTAGAATGAGTTATGTTGAAGTTTGACGAACCTAACAAATTAAATCTAGTAAAGATAGCTGGTTATAGTGAGAACTTAGTACTTTTTAAATAATTAGTAGGTAAACCTGAGTACTTGTTTAATCCCATGTCATTGAAGCTAATGACAAGTAAACTTAGTAACAGTTTGAAGGTAATACTGTTGCTATTTACACTGTTGTAGGCGGTACTAAGGGAAAGCTCAACTTTCAACATTTACGTGAGTTAACACCCGTGTCAAATATCTACTCTTTACACACTTATCAAAGCTTATGATTTTATGAAAACATATTTCATCAATATATCTATGAAAATCATTATATATGCTGTGATTTTTAAGCTACATGATAAAAGATACTTATAATAATATTAAAATGATATGGCAGCTTTGACCATACAAGAAATAGTCAAACATTAAAGTAAATTTGGTGTTTTTATTGTATTTATTTTTATTTGTTATTTGGTCTAAAATAACATTAATGAGACAGTTGGTGCACCGATATATTAAGAACAGAAATATTCTTATTAGTAAATATATCGCATTTCAAACTTTATCACCTTAAAATATACCATTTTGATAGCAATACATTTGTAATAAAACAATAACAATGTATTAACAAGAATAAAACTGTTATATTGTTTTTTTTTTTCAAAACGAAGTTAAATTTATTTATTTTAAGGACGATTTCTTTCCAGTTAAAACCACATCACAATTTTTAAGTCAAATCGTTCAAGCCTAGGAGTCATTGACTTTACGAGCGTTCTGATTGCTTGGTCTTTACGGTCCAAGAATACCGCACATTGGAATTTACTGAACTGTGAACTACCCTCCTATTTCGGGCGTACCCACCTACTTGTAATGCAAAAAATAGTCCAAATATGTTATATAAATAACAAAAAAAATTTTATTTGGTAAAGTTGTTTAATGAGTATAGTATTGTATTTTTATTGAAACGTCGATGCTTTAGTTGAAGTATTATTTAGTTAACAACACTCTTTAAATCAAATTTTTAGGTTTTAAATCTAACTTTCAAACTATGCTCTTTTTCAAACTGAGCATGTTTTTTTTTTTTTTTTTTTCTTTTGAGGGAGAGGCAGGGAAAATGTAATTACGCACACAGGTGGCCAACCTGTAGTGTGGGACCCCCTATCAAAACAGGTGTACCCACTAAAAAACCTCCTCAGTTAAGATGCCATCTGTTAAAAAAAGTCGCCGTTCCTATAGCATCTGCTTTCTTTAATTTAATGCTTATTAAGTAGGTTAAAAATATACATTAAATAGTATTAGTGATGCTTGAGTTATTATACTGGTCTTCTTTATGATGTATTTGTGAGTAATATATTCTAATTTGGTTCCTTTTGATCCAGATTAAGGTAGCTGACAAGTAATTGATGAATCACGTAATTGACATGACAATAACGTTGGAGCTCTACCAGGCATAGATCAACTAGATGACTAATTACAGTATTGAACGTCTAATGTGTCAGTTATCTATTTATGAACCTGTTTCTAATACATAACACACACTATTTAGTCGTCAAATCTTACTTGAAACTAATTAAGTATGCTTACTTGCATATAAATATGTTCTGGTTATTCTTCACAATACACTACCGATTAGATGGTACATTTTATTTTCTGCATATATAATGTCAGTGTGTCTTTTAATTAATTACACGTTCTAAGTCAAATGTTTTCATATAGTCAGCTAAACATTTTTTATAAGGTCAATATCCATCACGTAGAGTTCAAAAGCAAGAGACCGAGTTTTATTGGTTTTAACAGAGACGAATGATAGCCATTTCGGAGTTCACCCCTAATACCAGCCAGTAAATCAACCAACACAGATTTCAAATCACACCTCTTTCAGGCCAGTAATTTATACCCAATGCTATTTTAACACTGTTACTATGATCAATGACATGCGATTAAGAATTTTCATTCTTATACGTCTAAGTGATAAAATACAAATATATGAAAAAATTACATCAAATAATTGATATCTTCTCTATTATAACAATTAAATTTAAATTTAATTTTACTACTCTACGCAAAACCTTAAGTAGAATAGTTGAAATTTTCCACATACCTGTAATAAGAGGATTCTAAAGAGTATGTTGCATAGGATTCCAATTTCAGAAGAGTAAGACGCATTGAAATAAGTCAGACAGGTTGATGAAAGCATTTCCCGACATCCAAATATCTCTTTTTTACAAAAACAGGACAATAGATTCTGCTGTGTTTTGGTTTATCTATAATGTGAGTTTTAATAAAGTTACTGTACTTGAAAACTTCATTACTTGCTTATAGCTAATAATTACTGTGAAATACTAGATAGTATTTATTCTTTTGTGATTCCCATAATTAGTACCTTTCAGCTACAAAATTGGATAAAATGAAAGAAATTACTGTACTGGATGGTAAAAATAAAAATGGATCCGAGGCTCTAATGCTAATATAATTGTTTGTTTTAAACTTGCCAACCTATGGTTAAAAACTTAGAGTTATTATTAGTTTTATAAATGGATAGTAAACTGTAAACCTTCTATAAAAGAGTTAAAATAAATAAAGACTTTTTTTATATTTTAAAATATGATGTCATGAATAATATGGCATTATGAGTATTTAAATGTGTATACTATTGTAATTTTAGTTAAATATTCGATTTTTAAAGTTTTTTTCATTATGTTTTACAAAATGTAGTTAATTTTTAATCCAAATCACAACTATATTTTTTTTATGTTACGTTTTAATCATCAGCAGTTGAAAAAAAAAGTTAGAAGGAAATTCAAGTGTATATTTGCGACAGAAAGATGATAACGGGTATATTTAATGGGTTAAAAATGAGCTAGGCAGCGGCCGTAGCTCAGTGGTAGAGCTCTGGGTTATCAAAGAGCGGGCCCGGGTTCAAATCTCGGCTCGGGACAAAAAGATGTTAGGCCGCTCCCGTGCTTCGGAAGTCACGTTAAGCCGTTGGTCCACCTGCATAGAAAACAAAAAAGTGCAGGCATTTCAGGCGAGGAGAACTATCAGTTAATTGCTGATCTCCCTCCACTAAAAGCCATACGATATTATTATTATTTAATGGGTGTAGGACAGGTCTCTGTTCCTTTATTCGCCCTTAGAAACTAAATCGATCAACACCTCGCATCAGGACACGATAAACAGAAATTACGACTATTTTTCATATTGTATTTGATATATTTTTAATACTGGAAAAGATTATCATTATTTGTAAAATTTTACTAGAAATATATTTGTTTTAAGGCATTGCATGTATACAATGGAATAATTATCATGACACACAAGAAAACATTACCTTAAAAATACCATTGTACTAAATAGACATGACAACAAATGTGTAACAATACTATATATCCATCATAAGCTTCCAAGGATTCTTTTACCCAGTTTATATTACAACATTTTACACAGGATATAACTTTAGTAAAAAAAACAAAGTTACATTTTTTTAAATTATAATAAATGCTCTTCCTAAGATAACTTGTTCGATTAATATTTAGAGAAATGATTGTTTTTATACTTTAAGATAAATTATTAAAACAATATTTCAATTTTTGGGTAAAATAATATTCTGGCGATGACAAAACCAAAAAATGTATAGTATTGTTTATGTAACAATAGGTAAGAGAAATTACTTTCCCCTGAGGTTCATCTTTTAGCTCACCAGTTCCTAATTAAAATGAGCGGAAAACTTTTACTCTGAACCATATAATGTTTGCGTTGTTATTTAAGAAAATTATTATCCGCAGTATAATTGCAAATAATAAGAATGACATACTTTTATATATATATATATACGATATGTATTATATATATATATATAAGTAAAACATGCCTCTCAATTAATAACATAATTATACATCTGGTAAATATGCAATTGTTAATTTTAGAATGGAAGGTATTCATAAAAAATTTCGTATTTTAAAATGTTTTAATTTTTACGAAAAAATATGTTTTTTAGTCTCACAAGTATATTAAAATACACCGTATAAATTAAATGGACCTTTGAAGCACTTTATCATCTGTGCAGAAGTACATAGTTCATTTTTTAAATTTATATTTTGATAGAAATGAGCATAGATTTTTCCCAAAATGATTTGCATCTGTAACTTGTAAGCTGATCCACTGTTGTCGAATAAATCGTAAAACATTAAAACATAACCAACCTTCAGTAAGGTAGAAGTCATGGACATGCATGAGAAGACGAGCATGCACGGATTCCCTTCGAATACAACTTCCCCCCTCACAAATTGAGAGTTAGAACCCTAACATGGAGATTGTCCGCGAGCCCAGCTGTGAGGCCCTAGGCTACTCCGCCCCTGGCTCATACCGGGCTGGGGGGCGTGACGAGCATGCACGGATCCCTTTCGAATACCCACCCCCCCCCCCCTCACTCTAATCAAGAGTTCAAGATCCTCCTGAGAGATCAAGAGAGAATCAAGAAAGAAATCACCTGGAGGGAAATCCAATGCCACAATGTGATCTTGCGAGTTTCCCATGGACAATGCCGATGGACCAGTTGTGAAATTTAGTCTTAACTTTTCATTTGCTTATTTAAATTTATCTTAGTAGAACCAACAGTTGGCAGTCATCATTCGCAATTGGAGCCATCAGAGTAAAATAAAGTTTGGTATAAAGCCAAGCAAGTCTTGAAGTTGTACTATAGTACCCCAGTAAAATATGGTTGGAAACAAAATAACTTTTTATATTATTAAGATTAGAATTTAGCAAACCACTTGTATTGAATGTAATGTTTTTTTTTATGTTTGATAGTGGTAAGCTCTGCTTGATTTAATTATGTCAGAAAGTAAATCTGATGGTAGTTATTAATGTAAACTTATTTGATTTATTTCGATACACTAAAATACAGGGAATTTCCTTAAAGGGGTACGCTATTATTGCCATGATACTTTTTTGTTTGGAGGTCCCTAGAAGAAAAAAAAAACACTTTTCGTTCAACTTCATTAAAATGTATGACAAAATATATAAATTATACTAAATAGACGACTCTTGCTTACTCAAAAACTCATAGGACGCGGTTTCTCCTTGAGTTAGATCCAGTTCCATTTAAGGATAGTCTGGGTTACAGAGGTAATGTTTGTTAAATTCGACTTGGGTAAAGTATAGTACGATGTTGTCCATTGGACAAACACTGTATGGAATGTGTTAATGACTCATTGCGACCTGTCCACATGTAAGCAGGAAATTTGACTTACATATTTCCGAGAAAACCTCGAGATATAGGGGTAAAATTCTACTTGAGGAGGTAAAGGGCAAATTCGTATTCGACTTATCCACCTACATTCAAGTTAGAGGAAGTATTTGCATGTATTCAGCTTATAGGGGTAGTAGAATTTAATAAAATAAAAAATTGTAAAAATACGGAAATGCTACTTTTGCACCGGTAAAATATTGAAAAAGTTCTTAAAGTCGACCGATTTTTATTTATTTGTTATTTTACGGGTTTTAAAATATAAAAAACAAGTCTAGCACCCCAAAAACATATAATATAATGCCCAGATTACCAGAAAAGTCCTTTTTTATTTTTAGCATTAACGAAATGATCGTTAATGCTAAAAATAAAATAAATCCAAGATGGAGTAGTTAATTCAAAAAATACCACTTTTCTAGTCAAGCACATAAGTTTTTCCTGATTACTTGACCCTAAGGAACAACTTTCAACAGGGTGCTACTCTGGCAAACGGATGACACACACAGAACCCATTACAGCGGTTGGAGTATAAAGGAAAACCAAAAATAAAAATTAAAAATGTTAGAAACTCTATGATCTTACATCCTTTGTATTGTTTTTCCACTTGCATTTTATTGTTTCTAATTCATTGTTCGTTCCATTATTTGAAATTATTTTATGGATGTTATAATAAAAAAAGATGCTTTTTTCTGATATTGAAAATATTGGACGTGGAATTTCATATTTGTTACATCTCAAAACAGATAAACCAATCTGCCTTTATAAAAAAGTTAGCTTTATATCAAAGGTTCTTCCTAAAGTAATGTCGGATGACCTTGAGTCATTGGTCGCTGCTTGAGTCACACCTTAACTAGCCCCGATGAGCTGGTTGGAAATAAACAAATAAATTTTAACGATCAAACCCTTAAAAACATCAATTATGTATTATACTTTTATGTTATTTTTTTTGTCTTCGACTCTGGTCGGAAGATCACATTATAATATTTGAATGTTACATAGTATACTGGGTGTACACTCTGAATTAATACTTACATACTATATAAGAAATACATAATTTTAGTTTGAAGTAGTTTACCAAGAAATAATGCTTTATAATCATTAAGTAAAATAATAAGGAAAGGAAAAAAGTTTGATCAAAACTAAATATATACATAGGAATGTATACACACATATATATATAACTGTTCATTTTAAATTGCTGTTATTTATTGAGGCAATAATTACTACTTACCGAATTTTTAGTCTAAATGCGGGGCCTGCTAATAGTTGAAGGCTTTAATGGCCTGTAGAATGAGGTTTTAACATAGGTTGTTGATGTACGAAGATGGTAGAGGCCATAAAATCATAGTAACACATCTTTCAATTTAAAACCCTAAAAACCTGTCATTAAAAGTAGCTAAAAAGCTGAAGTTTTATAAAAGACTTGTGGTAGGGAATCACGAATTGAAATTCCAAATCGAATGGCTTTCATAGCCAGCCACCAATTTCTAAAAATAATAAATTATTCGGCAGTGCAGAGAACTTACATCAATTTGTGTAAAATTAAAATTACCATTAAAATATCAATTTATTATCCGTCTTAATGAAGCGAAATCCAGGGCGCTAAGCTATTGCAGCCCAACTTCATTTTCACCATGCAGATCTTCATTCGATCTTGGAAATAGTTCCAAGAGGAAGTCCAGTCGGTATGGATCGAGAAGTTTGAGTTCATCAACTGGGACGAGGTCCGCAGAAGTGGTTTTCGGGACCTCAATCCCGAAAACCAACACCTGGGAACACCTGAAAATCAACACCTGGGACAAGTTATCATGGATGGGCAAGAGTGGTAGGGACAGGAACTTAACAAATTCCCTAATCAGGGGTTCCTTTCATCTTACGCAACACAGCGATATTACACAGCACAGGGAGCCAGGTTAGGGGAGTAGATATGAGTACGGTACTGATGGCTCTCATGGACCTTTATAGATGGTCACCGATCTATCAGACACGCAAATTACGTAACCAAACGGGAATGCAGTACTTAGCAGTTGAGGAAGAAAGGACAAAACAGTATTTGGAAGAACTTGTGTGATAGCTCCCCATGTGTAGGTTATTTACAATGTTAGTCCTGTTTCGCACCTTAGCTGCTGTCTTTTGTAAGTAGCTTTTGAATGTGAGAGAGTGGTTTAATTCGACTTCCAGATACTACCAGGGTGGACGTTTGGCTTAAGCCCAACACCATCAAGTATGATTTCAAGCTTTTGGTTGGCCAGTACATTGTAAGTAGGAAATCGTAGTTTTAGTTATATTTGGATTTATCTTCACCAAGGGTCGTGAGGTCAATTGTTAATATTTACTCAGCTTGTCAATTATGGTTCTAGTGTGTCAGTGCAATGTCATCTGTATAAACAAACTTAAAGAGCGAGTAACAGGAATGTCAACTGTATAGACATTAACGAGCAGTGGGGCAAACGCTACGCTTTAAGGTAGGCTTTCCTTAATTTGCCTAAAAGTAGTTTTTCTATGTCCCACATATAGTTTTATCATCGAATTGAATAGCATCAAGATGAGGAGAAGAACTAAGTAAAGGCAAGGGACCAGGTTGTAAAATTTAATGAGAAGGTATTTTCTCCAGACAGTGCCATAATCTGCAGTCAGATCTAAAAAAGCAACCGAGGTATTCAGTGTTTGCTCAAACCCATCCTCAATAAAATAAGTAAGAGTTCACCAGTTGCGCCATGCTTAAATAAGGTTTTTCAACAGGGATACTGGAATTAAGAACAGGAAGGATGCTGTTGTAATCTAACCTCTCGAGCAGATTACAGCAAACACTTAGAAGAGCTATGGGACGGAGGATCCTTCATGAGCTTCAAAATAGCTATTCTTTTTTTATTTCCCAAATATTGCAGGGGTGTTGCCACTTTCCAATACGATGTTAAAAAGCTCAAGAAGCTACTCTCTAACATTTTTAACCGAGTGCTTCATAAACTCATCATAGTTTTCAATTTCAGGAGGAAGGAACCTGATGACGCGTCAATCTCGGAGGAGAAGGCCTCTTACTCAGTCTTATAAAAGTTCCTTCTAGACCGAAGAAAAGATGACAATATATAGGTTAGATTACCTGTTTCCGTCAGCAGTTCAAAGTTGAGATATCAATCATGTTGACATGTTTCGGTTTCAACTAAACCATTTTCAAAACATACAGTACACTTGCAGATCCATACGGTCGTTGTCAAAAGTTAATACCCCCGTCGCAGCAGACCTGCGTACTCAGCGAATTTCCAAATTAGTAATATTAGTTTTGACCACATAAAACTGTACACCAAATAAAATCACATGCTCATAAATAGGAAAATAAATGGCTATTCTCCTTATGATAAATATAGGGAGAGTATGCAGGTATGCTGCCATGGGGAACACTAAAAGTAGGTTTTTATCATAAAAAAATTTATTTCGACCATATGAAGCCATATACTAAGTTTTATCAATATCTGTCCATTGCTAAAGGAGTTTTCCTATTCTCCATATAATTAACATGGGAAAAGAGTATGCAGGTTTGCTGCCATGATAAGCGCAAAAACCAAGATTTTTACCATAAATGGATGAATCTCAACCAAATGAATCTGAATACCAAGTTTCATCGAAAAATATTGGTTAATAAGTGAAATATTAACACATCCCTATTCTCCATAAGATTAACATTGGAGCCCCAAAATACAATGTACTGTCTTTAGACTTTGTAATATCTCGGTAACCAATGGAGATAGAGCAAAGCTTCAACATACTAAATTGTGTGTTTTTTTGAGCTAAATCCAATGGTCAAAATAAAAATTTAAAATTTTTTAAATTTACATATGAAAAATGCAAAAAACCCAATTTTGGGGTACAAAACCCCCCAAAACTACCCCTTCCGGTAGGTCGATATGTCTGGTTTACGAACTCATCCGAATAAACGTAGGATTACACATCTCTACCAAATTTGGTGTCGATTGGACCGTTTTTACGAGAGTTATCGTGCCTAGGGACACATACATATATATATATACATATATAAATATATACATATATATATATACATATATATATATACATATATATATATATATAATTTTTAATGACTATTATTTTTGGTCTCTGGGCACCTAAAAACGAAAAAGTAACATGGTCCCGGGCTTAGGTCTTACCATGAGACCTACCGTAATAGCTTATTCCCTATGGGAAATTCGCTAAAATAAGTTACACATACACACACATACACGGCACATTGAAACATGATAGGCCTATCACACGCACGGGTCATGACGGACACGGGTCAGGTTGCAGACTGAAGAGCTATCTAATGTTCGTTGCACTGCCGATGTTATCAGTAGGCTGACCAATGAGCGTCGACTCTCTGCTCCTATTTAAAATTGAATTGAAAATGAGGTGTGACTTGAACTGGAGCTTTTCATTCAAGGTGTAATTGGTTTTATTTACTTGGTCGTTGACTTGGGAATTATAAATTTCAAATTCCTCCAGGGTGTTAAGTCTGTTTCCTTTATTACAAATATGAAGAATATCCATGCCGTCATTTATATTTTTAAGGTCTTGGTTGTAATCGACTAAATGCTGTGCGAATGAGGACTTTTGTTACCTAATCTTGGGTCGGGACGGTGCTCATTGAATCTCGTTTTAAAGTTACGGCCAGTTTGTCCCGTATATGTACTGGGGCAGTTGGCACAGCATAACTTTAAGTTTTAATGGAATGATGTTTCTTTTACAAGTTGGTTAGTGTAAAAAGACACAAAATTAGAACTATACTGACATAATTATTTGAAGAAGAATTTTCCATGTAGCACTTTGTACAGATAAATAATCAATTATTGAAAGTTATAGCAGTGAAAAATAATGACGTTGTGTATAGGGAAGGTTCACTGGACCGGAATTCCGGGAACAGAGTTTTTGTCATTCGGTTGACAATGTCGACAGTTTGCAGTCAATGTTTCTGGGGAGAAAACGTGGAATATTTTTTATCGTTTTGTATATAATTTGTCAACTATTATGACGAATATTATACTGATATAGTTAAGACCGTTATAAATGTTATTTTTTAATAATCACTATTTAAATATTGTTATTTTGCAAAAGGAATATCACTGTTAAAAGTCTTAACGTAAAAATCAAACCAATAGGCCTATTAACCACTACTACGTCAGTTGCAAAACCGTATGATATTGTGATGAGGCTATTTTTAATACAATCATTTCAGGATTTCTTAGAATAAAGTTTCTTAAGATTTATTTTGTATTAATTTGTTTGTTCGAAATTAAAATATGATCCAAATTAGTCCTATGTCCCCTCCTTCAAAATATACTTCAAAATGAGGGGATGGTAACTGATTATTTTTGTATTTTTGTTATTCTTATACAATATTTGTATAACAAATTGTTAAACGACAATTAGTTAATTGCCAATTACGGTGGCTTAGTTTTGCTCATATATTATAAAAATTTAAAATTGCAGGGGTTTGTTTGTAAAGGGGCAGGTAGATTGAATTTTGCAGTTTTCTTCAAGCCTATGATTGTGGGTGCCTAAAAGAAACTAATCTGACATTCAAAATGTTTAGATGTCCGTTTTTTTATATCAAGGCACTTTTCTGCTAACGGGGTCCTTCAGGTTTTAATTAGTTAATAAAATGTAGGTTTGTTAACGCGTTTACTAATGAAAACAAACGTTTATTAATAGAAAAAACTAAATTCTTTTCTGATGTTCTCCTAATTTTTGAACGGCATTGTTTTGTTTCTGTAGTTAATGCTTTGGCTTGCAAGAACACCACGGCTTCTACATCGGTTTGAGATGTCCCACATCACGATCACTTATAGTTGTTTTACACAGTATCTAGTCCACGAGTAACAGTGGAACTAAAAGGCAGACAAGGGCTAGGATGACAGATCTCTGGACAGGTAAGCTGTAAACTTTGTTTGTGTTCCTGATATGAAGCATTAAAACTAAAATGGAACTAATGAAATATAATATAGTTTATGATAAAATATATCATAGTGAAACTCAATATAAGTCCTTGGAAAATAAATATAAGCTTACAATCAATAGTTATTTAAAATTATTGCAACTATATACCACTGATTTTGCTACCGATTTACTGTTAGTACTATGTACTTACATCGTATTTTAGGCGCATTTTTGTTAAAATGATAGTAATACTTACAGTATGCAATATTTATAAGAAAAATTAAATATTTTCTCGATTCTATGAGGGAACCCGCTTCCATCAATCATTCAACAGACAATTTTCTCGCTTGAATGACTCCTGCGTTTCCTTTTCTTATCGTCACTTCTTCAGAGATTTACAGTTTCAATATTCTTGACAAAACATATTTTATAACATAAAAGACAGTTAATAATATTTTAATCCTCATTAATGTATATTTTTAATTCATTTTATACGTTGAATTTTTAACATTTACTTACTCAGTTTTATAGAAACCTGTTTAGATAGAATATCAATTAGTATAACAAATATTATGATTATTTCTTGCAGGCTTTTTATGTATTTTATTATTTACATTTATTATTTTTTGTGTTTTTGGTTTGGTTTTTTAAGGAGAGGATAAATAATAATTTTACGCCCACAGATGCCCAACCTAAAATGTGAGACTCATGCAACAAAATAGTAGTCACACTAAAAACACGCCTCTTTCACTCAGTGACACTAGACGGGAATCGCTTATCGCATTTCATCGCAACCATTTTTGTTTGTTTTATATTCATTACGTTTATTAATTTAAAAATTTCAAAGTTATAGCACAATTATTACTATGTGTGCACTCATAAATATGAATAATACTTTTTGAAAATTAAATAAAATACTAATATCAAATTTTGTCGTGAGCCTAAGAACAACTGTATTTGTTTGAGAGTGAATTAAGCATCTGACAAATGTGTCGCAATAAAAGAGGCAGATTAGGGAATGGAGTCAGTCAATCTTGTTGGACGGTGATTTGGTCCGTAACTAGCTCTCGTTTTTAAAATTCAGGATCCACAATGAAACTTCGAAGTAAGAGTTAACAAGTATCTTGAAAAGTATAAGAAAGTATTATAAAATATTTTTCACGCCAATTACTTGCTATAACGGCATAAAAAAGAACGTTGAAAGTTTTTGAATGAGGAAAAAATATTCAAACGTATAGATGTACTTTCTGGTCTGTTTAATATCATGGACCTAGATAGAAATAAAATTGAAATCCGAAATACTTACTGCAAGATTTAATGATGACTAATTTTTATTCTATACCACAAAATTTAACATTCATGAAATTTGTGATTATGTTCCAATAAAACACCACAGTTAATTATAAAACACTTTTACAGAGGTGAAGATTAAAATTTGTTTAAACTATTGAGATTTGGAAGTAAAAAAGTTAATTTTATATAATCAACTGTAACAATAAATGGGTTATTGGTACTTTTATCAGTAGTGTAACCATCAGAAGCGTAGCTGATGTAGTCGTGGCCACAACCCACGGGGTAATAACAAATCTATCAAATCTTTACTTGTTTGCCACGAAAAGGTTGTTATGTGATTGGAACTCCTCCTACAGCTTTTAATACGTTTTTAACTTCTTGGTGTCGTTGGATGAAGCTTCTAATATAGTTATTTCCACCAAAAGTTAATACAAATCTTACTCTAAATAAACGCGACAATTAATAATTTAAATTTATATTTTACAATTAGAATAAGATTGGTATTGGGTTGAGCCTTTTAAACATCTGTTTTTATGTAAAGCTGTGTATAAGTGTAGTTTTGGGTGATTACTGATAATCACAGCATTGGATTGGTTGCGTGTAATTGGTTTATAACCAAACGTAACTATTTTAACAATAAAACAAACTCTGTTCTGATCGTGACTATACAAAGAAAATATTGGAAAATTAATTGTAATTTCCATTTAACATGGCTTTTAAAAATAAAATACATACGAGGCAAAAATGTCTCGTGTAATCGATACTGAGGAATTTCAGTCTTTGTGAACTCTCCACTGTTTATATATAGATAGGCCTGTTTTTTCTCCTACAATATGTAACATCAAATTTCAGTGGTTTCAATAGTTGGTGGCAAGTTCATAGGCAGCATTACTCACAACGAGTCTTTTGGGAACAATCGGTTTTTTAATATTTCGGTGAAAGTTTGTTGGGCAATGACAACGGTCCACAAGGCAATATTTGGGTGGAACTTTTCAGCTCTGTTTGAACAAAAAGTTAAGGAAACAATTTCCATTTTATTTCTTTTTGCAATATCATTTTATACTTAACCATATTGCTATTGGTGCACTACTATTCATCAAAGAAATTTTTTTGACTTTGTACTTATACCGCCCATTTATCGTGAAATTACCTGAACACGGTATATATGTTTTCTTTAAATACGAGGATTTTTTTAACTTTAAAGTAGGAATTTATCATATTAATGCACCGAAGAAGAAAATTTATATGAAAATTAGTACGATAGGTCTAGATTGAAATTTAAACATATTGTGAATACAACTCTTTTTACTAAATTTTTTACTTACAAAGGTGGAATGTATTCAACTGTGTGAGAGGAAAAAATTACTAATAAAAACTACTTATTCCTTTTTGACGTATTACAAAATGATGTTATTTAATCTTTTATAATAAAAGAGTGCATTTAATTGTCTAGAGAGAAAACTATTGAACGGATCGTAACGATTTTGGGGTTAATGGATTTCTTAAGGTCCCTCGATGATAGAAAAATATAGTTTCCCCCAAATAATGCCTTATAAATCCGAAAAGTGAAAATTAAACCCCATTTAGACCAATATAATACGTTATTTTATCTATTTGTTTCCAGCTCCAGGTGATTCATTTCCTGCACTAAAATTTAACAACACTTCTGATTTACATAGTAGTTTTAATAAACAAAGCAGACAACTCCAAATCAATGACTACTGACAGATAACAAATGAAAGCAAAGACACCAAGATTGCAATTATTTAAAAAAAAAAACAAAAAAAACAAAAACAAAAAAAAAACAAAAAAAAAACAGTAAAATACATATTTAACAGCTGGTTATTTAATAAAATTTTGGTTACTATGCGAAAAAAGATAATCTTTATAGATTATTGCATTTACTGTTTAAAATTACGACTTATAAATCAATTAACTTGTTGTTAGGTACATATGTTTAGAAATCTTAACCAACAACTAATGAACTTTTAATAAGAAAATAAAAAATGAATAAAAATGTAATCTTTTGATTTCAAATACTTATTCCCATAATTTTACCCATTTTTCCCCTATAAATAGACATTTAACTTCTTAAAATGTTCTTTTAGGCTTATGCTTTTTAATATTTAAGAATTAGTTAACTGCGCTCACTGATATTCAAAAGGGAGTACAAAAAGGTGATGGTACAAGAGATGAACTATGAAGAAACTAGAAATAAAATATACAAGAAGAAATACTACTGAGAATAAGGAAATAGATGGAAATAAAGTGCAATAAAGAGACCGAGAGACCGCGACCGTAATAATAAAGACAACTAGAAAGTAATAAATAGAAATATTGAAAAAAACTGTTCCATTATCTCTGGATTTTTTCATTCCCATACCATACTTTGAAACCATGTTAAAGAATGAACTATTATTGTTATAACTGTTCACATTGCTAAAGGTATAGAAAAGTTTAAGATGAAATTTATGTCTTAGGGGTTTCATAAATGTTGAGACCACTGAAACCTATAAAACATCACACCTCTTTAGAAAAATTATCACAAATGTTACCCGTCACTTTTGAAGAACTGTAAACTAGATTTAAATTAACTAACGTGTATAATATTACAAACGTCAACGAATAGAATGTGTTTTTTTTTGTTTTTTATTGTAATGTATATTTTGAATGAAAATATATTTAATCTACAACCCTTACACTAAGCACCAATATAGATTTTACTAGTAAATTCATAAACAGGTACATTATGAAACGAAATTGAAACCCGTTCCTAAATAAGATCTTAAACGATCGAGTTTGACGTAAAAATTCTGGTTCTAGATTAATGAGAGCTGCGATTTTTACGAAAGGAGTGTTGTAATAAGATTAAGCAAATCACCCATCCGCTGATTGTTTCATTATGATTCATGCCAGTTTCTTTGTGCCTCGAACCTAAAAAGAGTGTGGTCATGTGTGTGAGTAAGAGGAATATTTAGTCAAGCGACATCTGTGTGGACACGTTGATGATGGGTGGCCGTCCAAACCCTTCTATAAATAATGGTCGTAGATAAATTTATGTACGCAACTATGGTATTTAGCTTTACCACTCGTGCGATATTTAGAACTCGTGGCTTAAAGGCCTTCATAATACAATCGTTGCATAAACGTAAGTGTTCCCCATAACCTGTAATTATAACCTGAAATATTGTAATACTTGCAATTAATGCTCTCCAAACAAATGTTTGTATAAAATATAAAAGGTGGGACATTTTATGTATGAAATTTATATGACATTTTCTTCCAAACCAGCCCACTCCTCAGCTTTCAATCCACAAACCGTCTAATCACCACTCCGTCCCCAATAACCGATAAAGTTTAGCCCAGTTGATAGCGGTCCGTTACCTCTTTCTTTTTCTCTGAAAGTTATTTATTTTTTTCTCATTTATCATTTTACAGTTAAATTAATTGTTTTTTTTTATGTTTTCCATTACTTTACACACGAAAGTACACTTTCTAAACGTAAAATGAACTAAGGAAATATGTTATTCCAGCTACTGCAAGGCAAAATTGCATAACGTTAACTTTCTGTGCATTTGTGGTGCACGAAAAGTAACCGTTATGGGATTTTGCGGTGCAGACCAATCAGCTGTTGCATTAGGCCGATTAGCTATTGCATAAGCTGAGTTTCCGTGCGTATGTACCTCGACATAAGCACGGAAACTCAGCGTTATGAGTATGGTTTTGTTTTTTTGTACTTGAAGTTGAATAAACAAAACTATTCATGTTGTTTACAAGTTTTTCGATATCATAATGAAAAATAATGTTCAATACTCGTCTTTAAAGTGCCATTGAGATCTTGAAAGCCTTATCCAAGGTCGGCTTGGCCTTGCACGTAAATCCTATCTCTCTATGCAATAAGTCACTTTCGAGACTAGTTATGAAAACCACTATGAATCCGTACTAAATCCGTATATAATTAATAATCTTCAACTAATAAAAAAATCGGTAAAAACAAATACTTAATGACATTTTGAGAGGATTAGCCTCCGAATCACCACGAAATATAAAATGTTACTCAAACGGAAGATATATAGAAAACCAACAAGTAGGCCTACATCAGACCATAAACGCATCTTCACGCCATCAATACTATTATAAATTAGAGCCCTACAATAGTCATGTCCAAAAATTACTTTCCGCACCGATGTGTGAAGAGGATTACAAGGAGGAAGTAAACAAAAACAAGTATGTATCAACCGTTAATGGCTTTGACAGCACACTAATTGATTAACCGATTAATAAACACAATAATAAAACTTCAAAATTACCGTTAACAACTAAAATAACACATATATCTGCAAACTTTGCATCGTTCGTAAGTTACAAATACAGTAATATATTAAGAGATAGAAACGTAATAGTAACCTTTCAAACCTAAAATATACAGTTTTGCCTCTTCCCTCTTACTTTTAGGTCCATAACCCATGATTTCAGTTTTGGTTTACCAATGGTACATCAATCCATAGGGTTATTTTGCATAAAAAATACTTGACAGGGCAACAATCTCTTTAACCTATTAAAACGATAACTCAGTTAACTCTTCGCCTGTCTATATTGTACTATTTATGAAGAGTTTCAAAATCAGAATAATCCTTACATGTGACAATTAACCTTTATTACATCGACTAAAGCCCTTCTCTAGTATATTCAGAATGTTTCACTAAGCAGATGAGGGGAACGAGCAATATTGAATGAAATGCTCTCAACTTCTCATACTACTTTTCAAAGTCTGCAAAGTTTAAGTCGTGAATCCCCTTTAACGCTGAATATTGATCACTTTTATTAGTGATTTAAAATTCTTTTGGATGGTAAATTTAAAGGAATCAAATTATTTGGCTTATGCACAGAAGTGTATAAAAGAAGTGTAGGCCTATTCTAGTATTATTTTGTGCAATCTTTCACTGCTATTTTTACTTTCTCTTTTATACCCATGGTAAAAAGAAAAATTAATGTTTTCGAAATTTTCCAAATTTGAGTTGTTAATGTATTGGTTCGTAAACCTCTCAGTTTAAAAAGTGATTTTCAGAGTGATGTATGTCTGTGTGTTTACATTAATATGTTATAAGAGCGATTGATAAACATAGATTTTAATGAAATTTCGTATGTAGGCTCTAATCCACCATAATTCCATTTGTATGATATTTTACTTAAGGGCAATTCACCCCCAAAACATTCAAAAACACTTTAAAACTCCAAATTTCTCAAAAAAGCTGAAACGCATTCAATCACAATTATGTGCTTTATTAAGGATTGGCAACAGGGCCCGTTGTGGTATTTAAGAATTTAAAAAAATCTAATACAGCAAGATAAAATAATCAAATGTAACTTGTATTTCTTTATAAATTTAACATTCTCCATTGCTAGGAATTGTGTTAATTGTACTGTCTTCAAGTAAAACTCTTCATTTAGTATAAATTGCTATTATGAATTCAATATAAAGTAAGTTACATATAAAAGGCAACAAAAACTTGCCAATAAATATAATACACTCGTAAAGAACCTTTTTTTAATATGTTTCTTAAACTAAAACATGAGTTTTTACTTTTTCACCATAATTTTTTTTTATCACAATTAGTTGCATATGTACATAGATGAAACCTTCTAACGACCCATTAAATAATCAATTTGGTCCCGTACGACTGTAGATTCAGCTGTGCAAAGTTTAATAAAAATATATCTACGTTAATATTGTCTAACTCACCACTATAAATTTGGAGATTGCTTAGATTTTTTGCAGTAACTTTTAAATGGTGAGGAAATCGACTGAAGTAGATCGTGTTACTCTGTAAAAGCATAATATTTTTTTATCATTTTATGATAATACCGATCAAAGGCAATAAAAATTTCCCTATGAATAAAACTTAGAAAAAGCCGTTTTTAGCGTATTTTTTATGGAAAATGTTTTTTGCCATAAATCTTGAAAAATGTAAAGTTTTCCTAATTATTTGCAAATGGACAGGGAGAAAACTTCCTAAAAACCCGTTAATTATTAAAATCTGTAGAGAACTATAGTTTTAGCTATACAAAGTAGTGTGAACAATCCATTGCGCAATAACTCCTCACAATTATAAAGTTAGAGGTTGCGTAGTTTTTATGCAAATAACTTTTTAATGGTGAGGAAATCGACTAAGTGGATGGAAATATTCTGAAAGAGAATACAATTTCCTACGAATTGGTATTATAAATTTCTATAAAATAACAGGCAACCAAACTTGAAAACAAACAAAATAAATTGGTAAAAAAGCCGTCATTTAATGTGTTTTTATATAAAATGTGTTTTCACTTTTGCGCTATAAAACGTAAAAAAAAACTTTCATAATTAATTGCAAATCTGTACAAATAAAGCTTTTCAATGACCTTTTAATTAATTAATAAAATCCGTGAAGTAGAACTCTATATTTCGTTGTACAAATTTTAACAAAAATTTCTCTATCTCGGTGTTTTTCCACCACTATAAATTCGGAGGGAGATTGGATAGCATTTTTTGCAAATAACTTTTTAATGGTGAGGAAATCGACCAAAGTGGATGGTGATATTCTGAAAGAGAATGGAAATTCCTACAAACTACATCTGTGTATTTCTTAAAAACACTCAATAAAGGCAGCAGAAATTTTCCTCCAAATAAAAAATTTGGAACATATTTTTTCGATGTATTTTTTACGAAAAACATAAAAAATCAAACTTTTATGATGATTTGACCATCTGAAGCTTTCCAAAGCCACATCAATTATTGTAATTGGCAAAGTAGAACCTTAGATTTAGCTATCTAAAGATTTTCAAAACTGAATTATATGAGAGTGGATATATATCCAATTAAAACGACACTCCCGTATCACCAGAAAAAATCGGGTCCAAAAGTTATAGAATTTAAATTTTGTTTTGCAGAAATAATATCATATATTAAAAAAATAATAATAAATTTGAAATAAATATACTTGCCGTCCTATAAAAGAGGTAAAAAACATAAATAATCCATGAGTTTGGATTATTGATCTATGTCAAGAGGTTTCGAAGGAAATTAAATTGAACTTTAGTGGTAAACGCAGATCGTTGCAAATAAGTCACGACCCGCGTATGGTCGAACTCATGCGGCTCTGCTGGTAGCAATACGAACAATCGACACTATCAACTGAACCACCAACACTACCGACCGAACCATCAACACTACCGACCGAACCATCAACACTATCGACAGAATTATCAACACTACCGACTGAACCACCAACACTACCGACTGAACCATCGACATTACCGACTGAACCACCAACACTACGACTGAACCACCAACACTACCGACTGAACCACCAACACTACGAATGAACTACCAACACTACCGACTGAACCACCAACACTACCGACTGAACCATCGACATTACCGACTGAACCACCAACACTACGACTGAACCACCAACACTACCGACTGAACCACCAACACTACGAATGAACTACCAACACTACCGACCGAACCATCAACACTATCGACAGAATTATCAACACTACCGGCTGAACCACCAACACTACCGACTGAACCATCGACATTACCGACTGAACCACCAACACTACGACTGAACCACCAAAACTACCGACTGAACCACCAACACTACGAATGAACTACCAACACTACCGACTGAACCACCAACACTACCAACTGAACCATCAACACTACCGACTGAACCATCAACACTACTGACTGAACCACCAATAATACCGACTGAACCATCAACACTACCGAATGAACCACCAACACTGAACCATCAAGACATTATTGCTTGGAGATTTTACACTTCTCTTTCCTTGTTGGGAGAAAGTATAAGTCTGATCAAATTTAATTAAATTAGTCTCTCAATCTATTCAATTTACCTATCTTAAATTTAAGATAATAAATTGTAAATAAATGCTTCTGTAGAATAACCTTTTATAACTAAGAGTATATTTCAAAATGTGTACACGAAACGAATTGTTTCATGATTAATTTTCACGGATGGAATCACTTGAATTAATTTATAAAAATCCTCATTTTCTGAGAGAGTTTGAACAAAATAGGAAGGTAATGAAATAAGCAATGGTTTATAACTGTTTGCTCGTCTGGAAAGTTCCTCAGCTTCCCCCTTCCACTAACTTCTTTCCACAGTATCTTAAGTCTTTCATTGAAATATTAGTACTCCTCTATGAAAGCATTATTATAAATGTTAGCTGGGTACCCGTTCTTAGTACAGGGTGCGTGTGCAGTTGATTAAGCTAATTATATAGCTCATGCTATAATAAAGTTATATAACTGCATATAAATTTGGACGAACGATGCTTTGACTTCTGGGGACCTCCAAACCAAAAGTAACACTGTCCTGGGCCTACTGTAACTACCATTGCCATTCGTTAGTTACTTAAAGGGAATTTTTCTAAAGGTTGTGAAGTTATTACCTATTGACAGACGTAAAACCAAACACCAAACACCAGCCCGTTATACAGTAACATTTGTTAGTCTCTATACAATAAATGAATATACAGTAGAATTTTATTTAATTCTGTAACACCCCATGTAATGGTTTTTTATTTGTATCTAGTTGTTATTAATAACATTGCAAATATTTCTAGATAATCGAAAATACTGTAACTTAATTATAGGATGAAACTAATATTTTCATTATACCCTTTGTATTCGAAACAGTCAGCTGTGATCGAAACTAGTCGATTTCCAATGGATTGGATAAACGTGTTTGTAAATAATAATTTGCCTGACAAGGCCGGTAAACAGTGGGTTTCGAGACTAAGCCGGAAAACACCTTGAATATTTTACACTAAGAGCGCTGCTATTCAACTTACAGTAACATATTCCATTGTACAATTTTCAAACAACTGATTGTTTTGCTTGTTGAAACAAATTAAACAATAACACACCTCTAATGATATTTGTCGACGTCAATTTTTATTAATACTAAAACAGCTGAAATGAGTTCAAATACAAGATAAACAATAACAACGTAAGATTCGGTATATCTATCTATATATATAATACGTGATGCCCTTTTTTTGTTAACACTACTCCTCCCTTATTTCTGGACCAATTTTAACGTTTGAGGTGTCAAAAGATTCGTCTCACATTGTAGTTTTGCAATAAGGTTTTAGATTTTCGATATTTCAATTCTGAAGCCCACGGGAAGCCCTTAAAGTTCGTTTTTTGTCCATAAGATTAACATGGGAAACAATTAATATTAATTGAATTGCAAAATAAAACAGCTGTTGATTGTAAAACAAACAAACACATGTTAAAAGCAAGCTGAATAAAAACAATTGAACTACTTGTTCTGAAATATCAACTGTTTAGTACAATGATAAAGAAATGTCTATTGCGGCGATGTTCTGTATCAGAATTTCCTCAAAATCTAGCTGGTTAGTTTGATTTAATTTATGTGTATTTTTGCCCAAAATATGTTTAGTTGCAGCCCTGACCGCAGGAAAATTTTCTTTTTTAATTTAAAATTAAGTTGGACAATTTTAATTTTTAATTTAGGTCTTTGGTAAAAAAAAGTCAAGAACATTAATTTTAAAGAAAACTCTACATTCACGAATGGATTTTCAATCAGATGTGAACTAGAAAATGTTAAGTTGGTGTAAATTTAATGAGTTAACCAGTTGTTAGTGGTGGATAAGGAGACACTGGCCTAACTGTTAAGCACGTCTGCCCCTAAAATGGACATTTTGCGCAAGCCCTCAGAAGGACGGGATATTGAAGGAAGAGAAAGTGTGAGAGAGATATGGGACATCAGACCTTCGGGCCGTTTGACCACTCAGAGGGCCAACTCCCGTGCTACTGTAACAACCGATTTTCAGGCTCAAACAGGCAAACATCGCTCTGCCCTCTATATGGCCAACCAACCGACTGTCCATTCATATTTCTCAGCAAGAGGTTTCCATGTCCTTCTGATGACATCAACCCCCTGCTGTCTACAACATGAATGGATTAATTGAAGGGAAATTGCCATAGTATACAGCCAAAGGACTTAACACATGTTACGACAACTTTGTTTGCTAAACCCAAAGTCAACTTCGCAACTAGCTTAAACCAGTTTTTAAGTTGTCCTGGGGTTCCAACAAGAATAGCAACAACAACAAAAAACAATGGTAACCAGTTTACTATGACAGTATAATAAAACAAGATTCTAAATTTAATTTCACATGCTAAAACAGCTCTTTAAATGAAAAAAAAATTAAGTTTCTCTACGTATGGTATATATAACAATTTCATAGCAAAAATGTTAATAGCAAAGAAGATAATTCTTAACCAAAATTTAAATAAAATGAACCACTTTAACAAAAGATGAATTAATTCTTCTATTCTCCTACATTTTGAGATCATTCAAATTCTGCTTTGCCATGGTAAGTTAAATGGAAAAGATTTAAATTTTTATGAATAATATTCACACGAGATCATTCACTACGTGGACGACTAGCCTCTCCATACCATACTACAAAAACAGCCGCACAAGTGCTGCTTTACGTTGCACAAGGCCGGAAAGTTGAATTATTATATTAATTTTTCTCTGGGTTTCTGTAGGTTGTAAATGTGATGTATCTAGATCAAATATATGTGAATGTCTTTACAAATCTGTGAATGTATTTAGGGGGGTTTAGGTATATTCCCTAAGACAGACCACCATAGGAACCATCGTAAATTCCTAATTTAGACTTATAAAAAAAAAAAAACACAACAAATTTTTTTTAGAAGGATACCACACTATATCACAGTAGGAAGTTTAATAAAAAGACTGATTGGACAAACCCTAACAACGAGTAAACTAATATTATAGGTATTATAGGTTATTTTTTAGTTTTTATGCAATATAACTAAGAGATAGATACACCACCAAGCAAGGGTTGATAGTAGTGGCAATTTGTAGGTTCTGGGACGTGACGTCATCACGATGACGTCAGCGTGAGTCACGATGACGTCACTGATGACGTCATCAAGGCCATGACGTCATAGTGACGACATATGACGTCATACCTATGACGTCATGGTGACGTCATTAACGCTGACGTCATCATGATGACGTCACTGACGTTAATTAGGTCAAGGTCATGCAAGAATACAAAAAAATATTTTTTTGCACTTTCGCGATTCCTCAAAGTACGGTGAGAAATTTAAAATTTCTCGAGGAATCACAAAAGTGCAAAAAAATATTTCTTTCCATTCCCCAGCGATCAGACTCTCGACCTAATATATCCGCCAGAGGTCATTGACCTTACCCCAGAACCTACAATTAAAAAAAAATAAATAATTTTTTATTTCCACTTACCCCACTGGAGAAACCCGAAGCCCAACTGGAAACAAAATTGCGAACAGCCGATGGTGGTGGTGGTGGTGTCATCACCGCGCGGGAGCCGGACGCCGACTGACCGGACAGCACCGTGCCGTCCGGGTACCAGACCGCGTGGTGGGGGGCAAAGTGGTCAGATGCAAAAAATAAAAAAATAATTATTTTCAACAACTCATTCGAGGTTGTCCTTGTTGGAAACATTAAAAAAAAATATTATTTTTTTTCTCAGGTGAACTTGGGACTTGTAAAATTTTGAGCTATATTAAAAAAAAAAATAATTTTCTTCTTAGGTGAGCTTGGGACTTGTAAAATTTTGAACCATATGAAAATAAAAAAATTATTTTTTTTTCGCGATTTTTAGTTTGGCTTAAAACTTGTGAAATATGTAAGTTTTAGCTAAATATTTCATTTATAACTCCAGTTATGAAAATTGAGCGGAAAAAGTGTGATGTGCACACTGCAAGAGTTGAATAGCGACTGACCAAGTCGCTCCATGCATCCTAGGTACCCAGTTATGTGGTGGGGGTTAAGTGATCAGATTGAAGAAAATTTTTTTATTCTTTCATCCACATTCCTCAACATGTTGAAACCTGTTCAAGGTCAACCATTTGAAGTTTTAAAAAAAATTTAAAATTTTATTTACAAAAATCCCCCTTCATCCTCATATGCGCTGGATGAACTTGTGCTTGTTGTTGTTGAAGTGCTACTTTCACAGCAACAAGTTTCTTCTTCTGTATTGTGGACCACTCCTTCGGGTATATCCATACTGTCGATGGTTGGACAGTCGTATTCCAAATCCATTTTAATTACCATCCCTGGATGTTGAAGTAATAACATGTGCAGTTTTTGATAAATTTCTTTGAGGTGTTCGAGGTTGTCAACAAGTAATTCCCACTTCATTGTATCGTGTAACCGCTAGCGTAGCTGAGCTGGAAATGAATTCAGACTTGCATGTAGGATTGCTCTTTTGGAATTGTGCTAGTGGTGGTGGGGGTTGGGTTGCTTAAAGTAAAATTAATTCTGTTTCATGATACAACCAGACAGGTTGAGACATGTTCAAGGTCAACCATTTGGAGTTTTAAAAAAGAAAATTTTATTTAAAGAGTAGTGTTGAAAACTGGCAAGTTGGCTCCCTTGTCAGCACACTCCGTGCACCTTAGACAGTATATGACTGCGTAGACCAAGTAGACGAAGACTGCAATGAGTAAGGCCAGAAGCATGACAAGATCCAATTTTAAAATTTTTTGTGTTAGGATGGTATCCTTCCTGATCTGCCTTTCTTCAATTCTCCTTTCCATCAACTCCACTAGATCCAAATGCTGGCATCTCCTCCTCTGTCCTCCTGCTACATCAGCCTCATATATTGGTGGTGGGACATCCATGTTTGCAGCTTGAAAGATCAAGATGTAATGAAACACATTGGTGTTGTTTCTCAGGTCTCCAAGAGGAAAAATGGTGGGGGGAAGTTTCAAGGTTATCCATTAGAAAATAAAAATATTTTTTAAATTTGTGGTTACGTTTACACCTGTACATGTTAGAACCTGTTCAAGGTCATCCAATTTGTGTTTTAAAAAATCCTATCTTGCTACAAAACTGTAGCAAGATAGGTTTTTTATATTTTTATTCTTTTATTACAATACAATAATAAGCATATTGAAGTAAAGTAAGGAAACAAAATATAAATATTAGTCAGGAGAAATATTCCAAGTTTGGACTGGCTTGAGTCTTCATGGACGATCTGGAGGAGTAGGCCGAGGAAGTTGATGATGATGGTGACCTTGGCGGCTCGTCATCCCTGAAGCCATGGGTGCACTTTGTGTTGCATGCAAAAATTTGCATGTTTAGTCGGTATCCCTGTTGGATTAGTGATTTAAATTCTTCAACAATTTCGTTTAATTCTTGCAGATTTCTTACAAATACTTCTTCATAATTGGCGCATTTTACAGTGAGAGCCATCTTGATGTTTTCCGTGTGATGTCCAAAGGCGGAATGAATATTAGCATGGTTGTTTGAAGGTATTATGAAATAGTGGTGGGGGAAGGATTTTATATGCTGTCTGATGGGAGGTGGTTAAATTTTTTCCAACTAAACATATTGATTGAACAAATTGTGCAAAGTTCTTTGGGTGTTTCGTAACTCATAACTGGAGCTACATGGCCTAATTGTAAACATCCATCATCTTGTAGGAATTGTGCTGGGTTAGATACAGCAGCCCTTCCACAATTTTGACAAAATTTTGTACCATCATCAAACTTGTACCAACCAAAAGTGTTGTAACCTCTGTTGTCTAGTTTGTACTGTTTGATAAAAATTTTTATTTTCTGCGGGGCGTTGGATCTTAAAGTGTGACTAAATAGCTGTTGATCTTCAATAATTTTTCTTACACAAAGCTCAAATAGGGTGCTCATCGTTTGACAGTTGCAATTAAACTGGACTTCTTTGCAGTCTGTATGCTGGTAACCCAAATGGTGGGGGAAAAACACACACACACACACACGCACACATTGCTGTTTGAAAAATAATTTTATTTTGTTTAATTTATGCAAAGGTCAAAGGTCAAGGTCACCCCAGAGCTTTTAAAAAAAAGGCAATATATCAATATGTGAAATTTTTTTATTTATTTCACATATTGATATATTGCCTTTTTTTGTTTTTTTATATTTTTTTTGTTTTTTTTTTATTTTTTGTAATGTTTATTTAATACAGTACAAACAAGATTACATGACAACAATTATATAGCGAATACAAACAGATATAAGAAAAATTTTAATTTTTATTTAACACTGCTGCTTCTCGGCCATGTGGATGGTCAGCTCGGTGGAGTTGCTGCCGCTGGATCCGTGGGACACCAAGTAGAGGCATCCCGGTTGAATGGAGCGCAGGTCTTCACTTTGTAGCAGATGGACAAATCTTTTTGGCAAATAAATTTGAAATTTTGCTTCATCCCCCGGTGTATATGGTGCTTCGCTCAAGCTGCAGCAGATTGCCTCGCCGACTGTAGTTTCCATCTTCTTCATAGCATGTATGATGTAATGTTTTTCATCTTTCAGCTCTGAACATTTTTTTACCGGCAAAATTGTAGACTTGGAGTGGGCGTTGAATTGTTCCACCAAAGACTGCAGAAACTGGTTGGAAGCCATGGTTGTTCTAGAGGTCCTCGCTGTCTTCTAGCTCTGAGATGTTGTCGTCTCGGAGTCTCGAGTAATACTCGTGCCAAGTCTCGGTCTGCTCCTCGCTTTTATAATCGACGTTACCCCCACCACCACCACCGATTTCTCCATCTTGCAGGTAAGTAGCTAATTTTAAAGCGTTTTTTAATGCGCAGTGCCTATCCCTTTCATGTTCTACGCTTTGTGTGCAAATACAAACGTTTTCAGAAATAAATTTAAAATTTTTATCAATTTGCACATCTTTGACTGGATTTGTTGTATATTGTTCTATCCATCTTTTCTTTTCAAGTCCCTTTGTGTAAATATTAGTAAATTTATTTGAAAATTGATGCATAATATGATACAAGTCTGAATAACTGGTAAAACCGTCATACCAATCGATGTGATGAAAATATTTCCAAGTCCATCGGTTTGTTGTTGCGGCTTTGGTGGTTAGTGAAGAAAAAGAGCATGGTGGTTTGAATAAAAATGTATAAGGAATATTTTTATCTATATCATAAAATACTAGTTCTTTAATAATGAACCGATCATCGTTACCACGAAACGCCTGAAATTCAATAATACCCGGTTTGGACTTGATTTCTTCTTCCATGTCCATTTGAAAGGTCACCCGTCTATCCATCACGGTGTCGGAAGGTCAACTGTTTTCCACACCACGGTAGGCACGTATTTATGCCAGGCCGTACAGTTGAAGGCGCGTTGGTGTATATTTAACGTGGGCACCATCCCCGGTAGGCCTACACCCCCAAAATTTTGAAATTTTTATTAAAAATTTGCCAATTCAAGTGTAAAATGTTGTGAAAAAATTTAAAATTTTATTTAACTTTCCATCTGGTCATTCTTGTTGTAGTCATTCTCATCACTTTGATCCTTTTCATCACTGAAATGTGTTTCTTCATCCGATTTTACAAAATTATTTTTTTCTTGCACATATTGTTCCAATTGTCTCCACATTTGAACTTCATGAGGAATTCTGTTGAATATTGAAGTGTCCACAGGTCCATACAAAATTGGTGCGTCCGGTTGTTTGTCCAAAGTGTCTGTTAAATAATCTTTAATAATTGAACTGGAAAATACTAGTTGTCTTAAATATCTTGTTATGGGTTCCGTTGCACATGTCAAAATAAAAAATTCTTCTCTGTTAAGTTGAATTTTTATGTCATGTTTGGTTGTATCTCTGAATCTCATTTGATGTTCACCTCGGTGTTTAATAATATCAATTTCCAAGTCTGAATCCAATAGTCCTACTTTTGTTTTTCTGCCAAACATGTTGCTATTAAAATAACATTCCAATAAATGGAGGTGTTTCATAAAAGATTCCCAAGCATTGGCTGTAAACAAAATCATTTTTGTTCCGTGAGTTAAAATTACTGTAGGTGAATAGTCGGTTGATTTCATTACTCCAATTAAAACACTTTTATCCAAACTTGAAGAGATTGGATAAAAAATTCGTAAAAATACTTCCATCAAAATATTTGGTGAAATATTTTCTTCCACATTTCTTTTCCTCTTGGACAAATATTTCTTCTTTTTACCTTTTTCTTCTTCTTTATCTGCACCGTGTTGTTGTTCATTCATATCCAAAAATTCTGAAATTTCTTTCTCTATATCGCATTCCGTTGTACCACTAGTAGAAGCCATATTGAAGATGATGCTACCCATACGATGTCAGGCAACAAACTGATCAGGAGCGGTCTGTGCGCTCCCCTTTTATAATCGCGCCGGTGATTGAAATTTTACAAAAACGAGTTTTTATAAAACATTTTTAACAATTCCTGTCAAAGGTGTGTAAGTGACAATTTTATCGTGTAAAATTAAGCAATATGCTGTAGTATTTGCTGGTATCGCTTTGGCAAATTCCATTTCTATTTTTATATCCACACTTGATGACTTTACCGATTCATTTTGTTTAGAACAATCGATTACTACTATTGGGTAGTTATCTAAATATTTTTCTGGTGAAAGCAAAGGCGTATTTGTTTTACCGTAATATGAATTTTGAAATCTCGCATACATATCGTATAGTATGCTGAATTTTTTATCTGCAAACGATACATTTAAATTGTCGTATGGGAAAAATTGTGAATTTAAATAAACTTTAATATTTTTCAAGTCACAATGATCAAATTGGCCCGCATGTTTAGTAATATCGTCTCTTCTAGCTGTTTGTAAACCAAATATAATATATCTGGCCCGTTCCACATAATTTTATGTTTTAACAGTCCAAGTGTGTCGATCTGTAGTAGGTAAACTGGGATGTTCATGGAATTCCCAACTTCTAAATGGAATTACAATATCACGATCGGCTTTTAATTTTCTTAATAGCAGCATCCTATGCTCGTCAGCTAATTTAACATGTGGAACTCTCCATATGATTTTGTCCAATGTTAATTTCCATTCTAAAGTCGCATCAGTTGTACCATCCACAGCTTTAATAATATCTTTATCGTTTGAAGATCTTAATAAAACCAATTCTTGTTTGACATTTAATATTATTTTCCTGTAATCTTCAGCAAAACCGAGCAATAAACGTAATGGAATGTAGAAATCAAATATTCCCTTTGAATTTGGACTGATTGTATCAATTGTAGGTTCAACCCATCCGGCGGGTTTTAATAAATTAGTATCATTTGGTGATATAGATGTTAATCCTTTTAAAGTTGTTGCAATACCTACTTTTTTAGTGGAATCTACTGTAACACCTGATATTTCATATCTGATTTCATCAAACAGGAAAGCCATCGCGTTATTTATAAATGGAACTTTTGTACCTACACTATTGTCCTTTTTTGTTACTTTTCCTTCGATATACAAGTAACTTTCACATGGTAGTGTGTAAATGTCTTGATGTTGTATAGGAATACGAATTTCGTCGTTATTGTTCAATTTTGATGAAGTGTAAGGGTTGTGGGTGTGATATTCTTTTTCCCATAGGGTTTCGTCGAATGTTGGACCCTGCGCTATATCCAGTATATCCATAATAGGTTAATTTTAAACCAATCTTTTCTAAGAAACGAATGTTCTCGCGTGTTAACTCCTCCACAGCTGAAGAGCTACTAATGCGGTTTCCCGTAGGTTGTCCACTTTTAAATGATAAACCCATGATTTTTGTATTAAAGTGTCTATTTTAAATGTAATCTAACTGTAATTGGCTCTTCTCGGAAATCTATCAAGTTACCGTCTTGATCCAATACGTTCAACACGATGTCTGAAATGAGAGTGGTGTTCAACGGCAGATATACTAGGTTTTGTGGCTTTTCAACAATTTTAAATCCTGGAGGTACACTCGGGTAAAAAGTATGTATTATATGAGTATTTGCTCCATCTCTGTAAGCTCCCTGTATAATGTTACAAGTTATATCTATACTATTAACTTTTAGTATAGTTACAGTTTGTTTACCGGAATGTGTTTGATTTGGTTCTAAAATTGCCCCATCTTTGGGAAATCCTAACAATTCACCGATTGAGCGTTCCTGAGTAAAATCTATATAATATTTGGAGTTAATTTCAGCTTTCATAGTATTGTTATTACCTTTTAATGTTATATTGTCTTTTCCCATTTTATTTTGCAAAAATTCATTAATATGATCAATTTCATAAGAACCTGTGGGTAAACTGCAAACTTCTAAGTCTGTAAACTTCCCACTGGCATCTTTTCCTTTATAATAATGCAATAAGTTATTTTTATCTTCCGTAACATTGGGAATAGAGTTGTAAGTTGTAAAATCTAACAGTGCCGCCTCCCAAAATCTTCCTTTTTGCAAGCGTAACGCTGGGAAAAGGATACTTCGTAAAGTGGACGATTTTCCTGTTAATGATACCGTATAGGAAGACATCTCAATTGTGACTGATACTTTTAGCTAGGAATTCCAAACATAAATGGCCGCATATTAAAGTGTTATCAGGTTGTTCTCTTTTATAGTTGTAATATATGTTTTTAGCAGATTTAAAGTAATGCTCAAGTTCTTTAGGTGGTGGTAAATTGCCAAAACTATCAAAGTAATATATATTATCACCTAATTTTTTATAACAAACCCAATGAGTGCCTGGACCTTCAGAATTATCTAAATTTACAATGCCTGTTTCGTTTTTCCACATTTTAACTGGTAAATCATCTTTCATAAAGACACCGCGAAAAAAGGTATTTTTAAACATGAAATGTATTTAAATAATTCAATATTTGTTAACGCTTTATGTGGTATTACTAATTGATTTCTTTTATTTAATATGCACGATACGGTCTTAGGTATAGACCTGCCCCGTTTTTTACCATTGACCATACTGTTGGTTTTTTGCTACCCTTTCTGGTGGAACGTCGTTTTCTTCTAATATTCCCTCCATGTTTTGTTTTTGCCGATCTCCTTTTCACTCTTCTCCTCCTTTTTCCACCTCCTACCGCTGTTTTAGCCTTCATACCTGCTGTTACCGCTAAAGCTGCTGCTTTCTCTGCAATACTAGCGTCACTAGACTTTACTCGTTGCCAAGCTATATCCGCGAGCTTTTTATCAGCTATTGATCTATTTTTTGTATCGCTAAATGTGGAATATGCTATATCGTGTTCTTTACAAGCCTGATCTAACTTATTTATGCCTGGATCACCTCTTTCCAGTCGTTTTTTCAATTTAGTTCCTGGTCCGCAATACTGATAACCTCCCGGTATGTGAAATTCGTATGGTAAAGCGTCTATTGCTCTATTTACGACAGATCCTACTGGAATTCGATTTAAAGCTTTACTTAACAGAGAAACCGCTGTGGACGTGATACCGCCTCCTTTCCGTATAGTGTCTCGATATGGACTGATATATTGAAATGTCATAATGCACTTTTATAATTGAATTTCGCAACTTATGTGTTACCTCTACGACAAGTTGAACATAAATGACTTTATTTATGCTTTTGATCAATTAAATACTAAAAGGATCCTAAAATGTGGATCCTTAAGGTTGTGTTGTTTTAGTAAAAAAATACTTATAAAAAACTTCTTGTTTTATCCATGAATTTCTCATTTTTTCATCAACATGATTATATTGTCCGCTTGCAATATAATTGTGCATATCAAACATTATATTACCTATCACTTTAACAAGAAAATTAATATTTACAGCGTCATCTACATAATCAGGGTCTGCAACTCTTGTTAATCGTTTGTTATTGCAATTCCACCATCTATGTCCAGTTGGCTCTAATTGTATTATCTGTTCAAAAGTAACAACATTACCAGGCAATGACGCGGGAGCTATATGTATCATTTGTTTTCCTTTACCATCCCAAACATTATTCCTTAATACATGTCCATCAAGAACTTTATTCTTTTCTTCAAGTAATGTAAACTTTTCATTTCCTTGTACAAACACATCCCCTTGCCGTGATACCACTTGGTCTTGTTTTACAAATCCAGATGTCTCTTGTTTTAAAGTCTCTTTCATTTGACCCACTGTTGCACCATCTGATGGCGCCGAACCATCTTTAACATTTGCTAAACAATTATTAAAACAATCTATAACCCCTACATCACGTATGATACAATGATCTTTAATATATTTTAGATTTACAGCATCGTTTTCAGTTTTTGGATAACCTATATCATTAATAACAAATTTATAAAAAGAAAATCCATCTTTTGTCTTTTCAGGTATCAAGGAATGTAAATAGCGTCTATTCACGCTGTCTTTTTCATCTTTAGGGTCATCTACGTTGGATATACGTTTATTGTTAGCACTATACGTTTTTCCATTGAATTTTAACGTATTTTTTAATTCAGATGACAAATAACCTTTGTTTATTGCATCACCGTTTTGATTTGGTTTACCAACATTGATAATTCTATGATTTTCTGCATCATATGTGTTATTGTGTAGTCTTAATGTTGGTGATAGCTTTTCCTTTACTATTTTTAAATTTACTGCATCGTTTTCGTCCGTGGGATCTTTTATGTTTTTTAACCTTTTATTACTAATATCATAATCTCCTTCAGGTGTTTGTGGTAAACCAGCACCTCTTTTTAAGTTATTGGCGTAATATAATCCATCCGAGGAATACCGTCCAAACTTGTCGACACTCATGGTGCAACTGAATAGCATTTTAGGGGGTAACGCATTCTTATGAGATTACCCCGCGGTTTCTAAGTTCATCCACTAAAGCCACCCATTCGTTTTCCAATCCAGTATGACCCGCTTCTTTGGCTTCATGTATTAGTTTCATTCTATCTACCAATTTATTGATATTATTGTAATAAATTACGTTTGTATTGTATAGTTTCTTCATCAATCCTTTACCGGTGACTGATTTGCTTCTTTTTCTCGGTTCTGGGGAACTTAAATCTAAAGTGGATGCTACTAATCTTCTTTTTACAGGTTTTCTTCTTATAATTGGTATTAATTTGGAAACAAAATCTTTATATTTTACAGATTTATTCCTATATATGGGTGCTTCAGGTAAATAATTTCTTTTATATGCATTAGTTTGTTCCAAAATTTTGCTATACACTTCCAAATCATCATTTTTTACCAATGCTTTTAAAGGTTTATTTTCAAATAATAATTCAAATAGTCCCCTTGTTCCCTTATATATTTGATCACCTACGTGAATATTATCATGTTCATCGACATCTAATTTGCTATTACCAATCATTACACCTTCTTTGGACATTCTTGCTCCATAACTGTGGTATTTTTTAGTAGAATCAGTTCCAATTAACAGTTTCAACAAGTATTTTCTTCCTAAAGGTCCTTTCGTATGAATATTTTCACCCAATAAGCTTATGTTTGATGGTTCTCCTTCGGCTTTTTCTTCTTCACTCGCTATAGATACCACTTCTTCTTCACTACCAGCATATACCTCTTCTCTTTCTGCCGTTGTATCACTAAATATGGAGGCTTCCGGGTCCTCATCGCTAATACCTTCTGATATTACACTTTCCCTTTCATATTCTGTTATCGGAGCAATAATATCACCTTGAAAAGAAGGTTTAGTCAATTTTTTGTTCAATTGTTTCAAAGGCTCTGTAATAGGTTTAAAAGTAGATTCGAGAAATTTCTCCCTTTCGCTGATACCTAACTTTAAAGCTGTGTTTTTTAGCCCGAATAGAATCACTAAGTGATTTAATTTCCTTTACTAACTTTTCTTGGTTAACCATGTTTGTAGCAAGACGTGCTGTACAAGAATGATTGTGTGATATAGTGGTTAGTGAATTAATATAAATTTATCAAAACCTATCCTGTATCGGCCGTTATTTAGTGGTTGTTCCTTCATAATTGTCAAAAATCCATAATTTTCAGCCCAAGCCTTACCGCATATGTCTTTAAACCGTTCATATGACATATCCGCATTGACATGATCGTAATATATGTGTTTTAAGTTAGTTTCATCCTGTTTGAATACAATTAACACATTTGCGTTGTCTCTTATCAGTTGTTTTGGTATTTTACTATAAGTCTGACCTATGTAAATGCTATCTATATTGTTATGTCGCCCCATAGCGAAATAGCTCCTGATAGTGTTTTGGTTTTCACAGGATACGTCATCAAATATAAAAACTGAAAATGGTTTAGCTTCATGCGGTTGCATTATGCTTTCACTTGCATCAAACTTGTAATATTTCACTTCTGGCACATTATTAAATATTTTTTCTAATAATTGGTATTTGGGTTGTTGTAATGATTTGGAAAAGACATACAAGTTATTGAAACGCAATCCTTTTGGGTTTGTAATCAAATTGAATACCACATTTGTTTTACCACAATTGGATGGACCGGTTACAAGACAACGCACCGTGTTTGGTAACAAAACACCATGTTTGCCACTGTTTAATTCCGAATTGTCCACCGTGAGTTCATCAATATTATTAATGGGAAAACTATCCTTTTGAGGTATTATCTCCATCCTTTGTAAAGGTTCAAACTAAAATGATGCTCCATCATTATATGAGATCCTTTTTAGGTATCCAAGAATCTTCACTCTTATTAAATCCTAACC